>CABHPQ010168977.1:25191-38419 GCA_902168405.1 Peromyscus aztecus | reverse complement strand
ACAGATGGTTGGGGTATGGAACAAGCACCCCAAAACCAGGGAAAGGGGCACAGAGAATCCAGACCACTCCAATACAGTTCTGAGGTTTTCCCCCACTATAGTGACCCCCAAACCTGACCATATATCAAACTCACTTTGAGTGTTTAAAAAGTAAATATTGGGCCAGAGAGATAGCTCCACAGGTTGAAAAAAAAAAAAAACTGCCACACAAGCCTGATGGTCCCCAGAAGAAAACTGACTCCCAAAAGTTGTCTCTGACCTCCATAGATGTGTCTACGTTCCCCCCAACACACCCCACAACAACCACCAACAACAACAACTACAACTGTAACAACAACAAATAATTTAAGTTTTTGGAAAAAAAGTAAATACTGGTTGCAAAGAGTCTGGGGCTCTTGAGAGCATTGTCACAGCAGTGGACCCAGGTCTGGAGCCTGGCCCTACATACAGAGTCAGTCAGTCTGGCTGAGGCTTGAGCACAGATACCAAAGGCATTGGCTGGGAAGGAGGATGGGGGACAGCCAGGCTCCAGCCAGATGCTGTGAGGCTGGGCTGTCAGGACGTCCGGGGACTCTGCATGCGGTTGGTCCTGGAGCAGGCAGGCTCCACTCCTCACCTCCTCTCGGCATGCAACTCTCTTGGGTTTACCTGCTGTCAGCTCCCGAGGCTACAGGGCTCTGGGGAGGCTGCCCTATTCCTTCACTGGCAGTGGCTGACGTGCCGGCCCTGGCATGCTGCCAACCACTCTGGCCTGTGAAGTAGGGCAGATGCAATAGTCTGCCAGACTGGATGAGCAGGCAGCCTGGGGCCCAGCCAAAACAAGGCCCTGCCAGGTCCAGAGGGAAAGAAGCAGGGCCTCGGTCAATGGGGCATTCTTCCTACAAGCTCAAGGCTGTCGGCATGGCCCAAACTGAGGTACTCAGAGTCAAGAAATGGTTAGTGTTCACTGACAAGATTCTGGCTGAGCGCCAGCTGCCAGACACAGCCGCCCCCACCCCACCCCCTCCATCCACCTACCACGCATTGGTGGCCTAAGTCTAGAATTCCATCTTGGAGCGAGAATTTGGCTGCCCGTAGTGGGTATCTGGGACACTTGGGACAAAGCTCAGACGCCGGCCCAGCTGTTTCCCCTGGCCTGGCCCCTCTTCCTCAGGCCTGCATTAAAGTAGTCTGTGCTGACAGGGGAAATGGCTCAGATGGGCCCTTAAGTCCACAGGTCAGCAGGGGCAGGATCCAAGTCCTTTCTGGTGACGTCCATCCATCAACCATCCTCATCTTAGCTCCTCCTCTGACTTCAGTCTTCTCAGGCAGCTAAGCCTTTGCTGCCCCCTCCTCTCAACGTGCTTCCGAAAGCAGAAGCACTGTGTTGACCTTCCTGTATCTAAAGCAGGCATGGGCTGGGCAGAAGCAGGGGCAGGTCAGTCTGGGGAAGCATCTTTGAAGCCAGAAGGAGCTCAGTATGGGGACAACCAGGGGCCCAGGGGAACTGAGAAAGTAAGGGCTGGAGACCCAGTGAAGCCCCACCCCCCATGTCCAGGTATGGCCTGCCAACCAGACCACTGGTAGGGTTGTTCAGAGGGAGTCGTGATGGGCAGGGGAAGGCCCTCCCCAGCTGCCTGCTTCACAGAAGAGCCTTGGAGCCTTCAGGAGTCGGGTGGGATGGGATGGCCCCTAAGGGGTAGGGATGGGGGATCCCAGTTGATTGCTGAGCTGGAATCTCTTTTCAATCTAGAATGATGGGAACTATTACCTGGAAAGTAATTCAGTGTCACATTTCACGCACACTCATGGAGCCAGTTTCTCACCTGCCCCAAAGGCTCCTGGGAAGACTTCCAGCTCCAGGCTCACTAATTCTGTGGCCTCAGCTTTAAGTGCCCTCAGCAGCAATCAGTCTTAGTCTCTTCCCTATGAGCAGGCTGATGGGCCTTGTTAGGCTTCAAGGAGACTATTCAAGGGCTAGTGAGATGGCCCTGTGGGTAAAGGCACTTGCCGCCAAACCCAACAAGCTGGGTTCAATCCCCAGGAGCCACATTGTGGACAGAGAGAACTGACTCCTGCAAGCTGGCCTTTGATTTCCATATGCAAACTCACACACACTCTTACACACTCACACAAACAAACGTAGAAAAAGAAGACTGTTGTAATGCAGAGTCTGGCACAGAGCAGGAACCACCATCATTCAGTTTTTTGTCTTCACTTGCCCCCACTGGACTACATATACAAAAGGGTACCTTAAATACAGAGTGCCCCAATCCACCTGGCAGCCCACACCCCACCCTGCCTCTGTCTCTGCTCCCACAAACGGTCAGGGCTAGAAGGCTCTCTGAGGTTATACAATCCAGCTTTCCTGTCTTGCAAAGAGAGACACAGAGGCCCAGAGACGGCAATCACACAGCCCCAAGGAGACAGGACCAGAAGCAGAGACCCCAGGCTGCTGTGCCGTTCCGTCTGGGGTCCCTCCCTCCTTTCCTCTTCCTTCTTGTTGCTTGTCCTCCTCCTGTGGGGTTCAGCTAAGGCCCAGCGTCAGCCAGTCCTCCTCATGGTTTATGAGTCAGTCACCCATGGTGCTCCTGGGGGGAGGGGGGCTGGGTGGACAGCACTCTGGGGAGCACCTTGGAAGACACAGGCATGGGTCACAAATCCAAACCTGCCTCAGTAGGGGGAGGGTGGCTATAGTGCTGCCCTGACTGAACTGGCTCCTCTGTCCCTTGCCTGGGGTCAATAAAGCCAGATCTTCCTTGGTCCCGTGTTCCCAGCACACAGCAAGCACAGAATAAGAAATCCTGTGTCTACCAGCAAATGAACCAGACAACTGTAAACTGAATGCCCATTTCAGTCAAAGCAGGCTAGATTGCTCGGTGTCAGAGGGGCACACAGAGTCATGCATATAAAAGAAGCCCACGGACCTCAACAGGAGAGGTACGCTTATCATGGACTTGTTGGGGGAGGGATATGTGTTTCTGCAGGGAGATTAAGCACGTGCGTGCATATGGGGGTAGGGTGTATGTGGAGATCAAAGGACAGATTTCAGGAGTAGGTACTCCACACAGGTAGTGTGATCAACTTGTCCACCAGACTTGTCCAGTAAGCACCTTTATCCACTGAGCCATCTACATTTGTTTTATATTGTTGTTGTTGTTTGGGTTTTTTTTGGTTGGTTGGTTGGTTGGTTGGTTGGTTGGTTGGTTGGTTGGTTTTGTAACAGGGTCTCTGGTAGCCCTGAATGTCCTGGAACTCACTCTGTAGACCAGTCTGGACTCAAACTCTCAGAGATCCTCCTACCTTTGCCTCCCAAGTTCAGGAATTAAAAGCGTGCGCCACCACACCCGGCTCCCACATTATCTTTTGAGACAGGGTCTCTCCTGAACCTTTATTTGGCTCAACTGGCTGACCCCAGGGATCTTCCTGTCTCTGCCATCCCAGTGCTGGAATTACAAATGCCACCAGCTTTCTATGTGGGTGTGCAGGATCTGAACTCAGGTCCTCGTGTTTGGACAGCAGCATGACACTGACAGCCGCCTCCCCAGCCTGAGAATTCCTTTCTTCTTTCTATTTTTTTCATGTCTCATACTTGATTTTAAAAGCTGCTATGGCTTTTGCACTTGTTACATGTGGGTTTACATTGACAAAACAGAAATGTCACCATCGTGAAGGCTGTGACGGTGGCTGAGACACAGCGAGCCCCGGAAAGCAGCAAGGGCCTGGGTTAGCATCTAGTATGCCTTCCCAGCCTCAGTTCTCCCATTTGCATTGAGAGGACCATTTCTCTTCCGGCTTAGATGCTGGTACCCTGCATTCTGTGATGCAGGGAATGCTTTGGGAATCTGAACTCTGGTCTCTCTTCCCAGGAAACAAAGAAAAGCAGAAAAGCAGAAATTTGCTGCTTGGCTCTTACTCGGTGGCTCGGAGACCACCTAGCCCTCACCCTAAAACCTCTGACTCAGCCTAACTCCCATGAGTTCCAGGCCCCTCAAACCAGTGGAACACAGAGATGTGCTGCCCTGGAGGTTAGAAAAAAGAAGGGAGGTGAAGCCGCCAGTGGGGCGGGCAAGGGAATGTGTCCTGTTTCTACGATGCTGAGGGCTGGGAGCCAGAACTGTCTAATGTATTCCACACACCTCCCCCCATTACAGCAGGTGGCCCTTCCTTCCCTTTTTTAAAAAAATAACATATATTAATTATTATTATATTAATTATATATTTATATAATTAATACAAGTTAATTGAGTTTAGAGTACTATTTCCACACGTGCATACCATATACATTGACTAAATCCAGCTTTCTTTAATCCACCTTGCCCCTCACACCCTCCTCATCCTCTTTTTATTTTTTCACAGGGTCTCACTATGGAGGCCAGGAGGGCTAGCTTGGGACTCTCATACCCTGTGCCCTTGCCCCCACATCTGCTGGGATTTGGGGATTACAGGCATGTATCACCACCAGTGGCCAGGGTGACATTTTTAGCTTTCATGTACCTTAGAAAGAAAAACTAAAAGTCCCCAGTCAAGAGCATCACCCAGGTCTTGCATTCTCATTGAAATCTTCCAATTAAAGCCATTCATTTGCCCACATCATCCAGATGCAGGGGCCAGGGTCTATGAGGCCCCATTGTCCCCCCCCCTCCCCTTTCCTGTCCATCCTCTCCATCTCCATCTCCTCTCCTCCTCCTCAGACTTCCTCTAGCAAATGCTATCACCATATCCAAAGCTCAGCACTCGAGGCTTCTGGACCAATCAGTGAGAAGCCGAAGAGCTAGAGAAAGCATGGAGGGGATGATCTCAGAAGGTGCTTTCCACCAAGGGCCAGCCTCCAAATCTCGGAAGCCGGACCAACCATGGGGACTACAATACTGTTAAGACCTGGTGTTTTTTGTGAAAATCACTCTGTAGACCAGGCTGGCCTCGAACTCAGAGATCTGCCTGCCTCTGCCTCCTGAGTGCTAGGATAAAAGACGTGTGTCACCACTGCCCAGCTAAGATCTAGTGTCTTTTGCTGTCACTGAGCTCACCACCCCTAGGGATGTACCTGGGCCCATGACTGCCCCCCCCCCCACATGAGGCTTCATCCTTACCTTGTAGGATGGGGTCTCTGTGCCCGGGCTCTCAGCCTGAACAACAATGTAGGCATGTAAGAAGTTTGAAGCAATCATATCTGGGACAAATGGTGTGTTTTCTTCTTGGAAGATGATGGCCACAATGTCATTGCCAATGTGTCGCTTTCTCTGCAGCTAAACAGAAAGTACTTCGTTGTTACAAGAGTTAGGACCATCCCTAAACAGAAAAGAGCTCAACAGCAAATTCCTCTTTATTCCACCTTTCATAAACCCTGAACTCTGAGGCCCAGCTCTTTGGGGAGCTGTTTCTCTCAATCTGTGGGAACTACCAAGAAAAAAAGGGGAGGAAGAAGGCCAGATTGTTAGGTAACAGCTGCCCTGAGTGTAACTTAACTCAACAGCGTACAGAGCCTGGACTCAGGACCCTGGAGAGAATGTAAGAATGTCAGGCCAGGCATAACTGGACCAGAAGAAACACAAACACAGGGCAAGTCACCTGAACCCACGAACCAAGCTGCAAGCCAAGGGTAAATCAGCTGCTCTCTGGCAAAAAGTACCTGGCAGCTTTAGGAGCAGAGAGCAGGTGGCAGCTGAGGGCATCCTGGAAAACATGGGCAGGATCGGTGAGGAAATGCAGACAGAAGGGGCGGGGGACCGATCATTCCACCAGAGGTGAGGACACACTCAGAGAAACGCAGGTCAACTGGCTGGAGGCGAATGAGTGGACAGGACCCAGCAGTTCCAGGCACTTTGCTGTGTGATAAAGGTTACAAGCCCCTACTACGTGCCAGGAACTGTGGATGGCTGTTCATAACGATGATGACCAATGTCAAGATCTTCCTGCACACCAGGTCTCACCCCTATGTTTGGTCTTTCATTAAATGCATACTCAAAGCGGGACTTGGGCTCAGCCCTTTCAAATTGAGTTTCTCACAGAGTGTCTGCTCTGCTCTGGACATTGTACTGGGCACTTTTTACACATACTGCCTCACTTGTTCACACACACACACACACACACACACACACACACACACACACACACCGCTGGGTGCCCATTTCTTAAGAGAAAAGAACTATCATTGATTTGGTCCCTGCCAAGAGCCAAGCTCTGTAGCACACGCCAGGCTGAAATGACCCTGAGGTAACGAGCCTCAGACTAGGGTAGTAGGTGAGGGAGCCTGTAAGAAAACAGGGACCAAGGATGAGACACCCAGGGAAAACCCACTTTGGCTACCCAAGGAATCCCACACCCATGTGTTTCTGGAACATTCAGTTATTATTTGGGAGCCAAATCGTAATTCACTTGCCAATTTCTTTTATTCCCAAGAAACCATGCAGTGTTTACGATTCTGCATCCCTGCTCCCTTCCCAGTGCCCTGGCAGAAACAAACAGGTCAGAGTTTGGAGGGGGCCCTCCTGTGCTTTCTGAGATAGGAAGGAGGAAAGAAGTGGGATAAGGTGGTTAATGCCACAACAGCCAGGACCAGCTGAGAGAGCCAAGCCCTCCCCAGGGATGTGCAGCTCCAAGCAGCTACCCTGGAGAGAGCCGGCAAAGGCTGGAGTCACAAGTCTCACAGAGTCCGCAGGTTAGGGACAGGCAATGAGGCTGAGAAGATTCTCATACACACTTCACACGCACAAGGCAGCAAAGAGGCAGAAGGGCTGTGTGGCCAGGACAGGGGACAGGTTCCACAAGAGGCAGGCACATGCCAGGCATGGCTCACAGGAGCCCTCTGTTTAGAAACCTACAGAACCCCATAGCAGCCTTCTAACACAGATGCCGCTCCACATGTTCTGAACCCACGAGGCACTGACTGGCTGCGCGTCGTGCCACTCAGCTTGCTCTCCCGGCTTCCGACTCCCATCTGCAGACCTGCCTGCCGAGCAGCATTTATCAGCCCTGTTTGCTCCCAGCTTGACCCTTCATTGACTTCCCAGGGGAAACTTCTACTTTTCCTGCTAGAGATAGAGTCCAGGGCCTCCTGCATGCTAGACGAGTACTCTACCGCTGAGCTACACCCTGAGCCTCAAGGAAGTGTTTCAACAGTCCTCCCTCCCCACAAGGCTGTGTGCCCCATCTGCCAAGTGGAAGCCACCTGCAGCTTGGCCCTGCCTTCTGTACTGGTTACCTGCTGGGTGTCACCATCCGTGAAGGGCAGCTTGGTAGAGACATGGAACATGATCTCCCGGTCCCGGAAAATGGTATACACTGACTCCACCCCTGTCTGTCCGTGGGTCACATCCAGGCCTCCTCGGAAACTGTCATAAAACAGGGCAGGAACAGAACGAGGAGTGAGGTGAAAGTGGCATCCTGGTGCCACCAAGGGCAGGTAGCAAACAGGTGGGTGAGAACACACGGAAGAGCTGAGGGCCAACGAGGGTACAAGGTCGGAAGGTGTGGAGACTGGTTCTTCGGAGCAGCCTGGCCGAGTGTCCTGCCATCAACCACCTATACGAGAGACAGAGGCGGGCCTGGTGGCCGGGACCTGGTGGCCACATGTTAGCACTCTGAAGGTCAAAACAGGACGATCCGGAGTTTGAGGCCAGCCTGGAGCTATGGAGTCAGACTTTGTCTTACAACACAACCAAATTAATAAACTAACTAATTAATTTAAAGCAAAGCCTCTACTTCAAGCCTTGGTTATACGCCCCCCACAGGGCTCTTCAAGTGGGAAGGCCAGCATCCATCATCCATTCATAACCCCACAATGCCTGACCTAGCTCCCCAAGGCCCCCAAGGCTGGGCAATGAGCCTTTGCTCTGTCCAAGTCACTGGTCAAGAGTCAGGACAGCCAGTCACTCTACTGGATGTGGCTGAGCCCAGGGGAGACTTGAAGCCTGCCAGAAGAAGGGACAGCTGATCAACTTCAAACCATCAGCTTCACAGAGACAAACCACACGGAGGCCCCTGCATCCACACTTGTATCATCCCAGGAAGGAGAAGTTGGGGAAGAACTGATGGCCTTCTAGGAGCCAGCCCTTCTCCCTTCACAGAGATGGGACAGCCTGGGACCACAGTCTTCAGCAACTGGGAGGAAAAAGGAAGAAAAACAGAAAAAAACCACAGATGCACCTCAGGCCCTTTCAGGTTCCAAACCTGTTTTGTCTGCATTATCTGTTTTAATTCCCTGTGAGTGACCTTGTGTTGTGGGGTGCTATTATGTTCACGGTTATCTCCCTTTTTTACAGATAAGGAACTGGACTCTTCTCCAGGTAAAGCCACTGGTCCAACCTCTTAGGGCTTGTGAGTGTCAGAGGTGAGATTCTAACCCTGGTGTGACTGACTCCAGACTCCAGACAATAGTGTGACTTCAAAGTGAGGAGAAGACGGAGCAAGGAGGGAGCAGGGAACAGGAAGAAGAAGGAAGCAGAGGACGAAAGCAATTATTGAACACCTACTGCAACTGAACTAAGTGCTTTTCACAAGATGTTAGCTTCTTGTTTGGGCTCCTGGACTAAAACTTAGGACTCTCAGCCATATGCCAGCCACTCAGTTGGACAGGTCTGAAATATTCCCAAATGCCACCTTTTCTAAGAAAAATCAAGGGCCAAGGTTTTCCAAACAATAGTCCCAATAGTCTAGCTTTCTGTCCATTTAAGGGACCATACACTGCATGGATTTCTGCCGACAGGGTTATTATGTTCGTGTGAAGTCTTAATTATCTGTTCTTCGCACGTTGTCCAAATTGGGTCATTCCCTTCCAAAGAGCACAGGGTTCTCTTTCTCCTGCCAGGTGAGTGGTAGGGAAGGTGGATTCCTTTCACTGGCAGTCTGAGCCAAATGTAATTAGGAAGGCAAACCTCAGCAGGAGCGATCTCATCATGCTTCTGAGGCTACTGCCTTTCAGCCAACCTGTCACTCTGGATTATCCCTAGGACCACTGAGTCTTCAGGAATGCAGGTACATGAGCAAAGAATCAGAAGCTGGAAAAGCTCCCATGTTCCCCCAGGACAGAGCTGACTGCCCTGGTCCTCACTAAGGGTCGCACCCATGGGTGAAGCCAGTCCCTGACAAAACTCACCCTTTGAAGTCCTGCAGTGTGATGGTGTCCCCCAGGAGATTCAAAAACTCCTTGAAAGCTGGGCTCTCCTCATTATTCCCAAATAGCTCTTCCTCCAGGGTCTGGAAGAAACACAGGGGCCAGAGAAGGAATGAAAAGAAACCTCTGGGTGTGAAGCGAAAGGGTTGTCCAGGTCCCTTTCCTCCCTCTTCCCTGTTGTCCAGCACATTCGCCATAGCTGTCCTCAGCTGGGGGGGGGGGGGGGGGGAAAGGGGAGAGCCCTGCACAGGGGTGGGGGGGGGCCGGGGGTAAGGAGGCCCTGGAGTCCAGCAGAGCTCAGAGCAAAGAGCTCTTAGATGACACCAAAAGCATGACTTGGAGTAAAGGACTGGTCCCTGGCTTCCAAAGCGGCTCTAAAAAGAACTCTCAAAACTCTAAAGTAGGGCTTGGTGTGGTGGCACACTCCTTTAATCCTTGCAACTCGGAAGGCAGAGGCAGGCAGAGTTCTGCTAATTCGAGGCTGGGGTGGGTCTACAGAGCAAATTCTAGGCTAGCTGGGGCTACACAGTAAGACCCTGTCTCATAACAAAAACTCCACAGTAATCAAAACTACAATAAGACCCCACTTCACAACCATTAGGACGAGTCTGATGATGAATGACAGGAACAAATGTGGGTGAGGTTACGGAGAACTCTGAACACTTGCTCACTGTTGACAGGGGTGTGAACAGGGCAGATACTCTGGCAACAGTCTCAGTCCCTCAGAAGGCTAACCACTGAGCAATTCTGCCCCTAGGTATATACCCAAGAGACATCAAAATGCATGAACACACACAAAAAATCTTGTACATGAATGTCAACAACAGCACTGTGCATAACCCACAAGTGTAAACAACCCAGATTATCTCCCTACCAACCAAGAGATTGTTTTTATGTGGTACAGCCATTCAATGGAACATTATTTGACCTAAATAAGGAATAGACATACCACGTTACAACATCGATGAACCCTGAAAACAATTAGCTAAGCAGGGAAAAAAAAAAAAAAAACAGTCAAAAATGTCACATTTATTCTTCCACTTCTCAAAGGTCCAGAATAGACAAATCCACACAACTGAAGGCAGGCTATTTTGAGACAGATTCTCACTATGTAGCCCAGGCTGGCCTTGAATTTGGTATCTTCCAGGAACTAAATGGAAGGGGACACAGGAGTGACTGTCCACAGGTGTAGGTTTTATTTGGAGGGTGATGAGCATATTTTGGAATTAGATTATTATTGCTGTACCACTGTGATCACACCTGAAGCCACCTGTGGAGCCGTAATTCTTACTATTGTGAATTGCACAGTGTGAGAATGAGAGATTAGCAAAGCTGTAATAACAACTTAACGGTAAGAAAAACTAGAAAATGGTTAAAAAGATAGAGACATTTCACCTAAGTGGACACACAGATGGTGAGTAAGCACATGAAGAAAACAATGTTCAGCATCATTAGCCGGCAGGGAAATGCAAACCAGAACCACAATGAGGTACACCATGCATGTGTCCGAAGGGCTAAATTAAAAGTTAGCAGCACCAAATCCAGCTCGGAGGCAGGAAAGCTGGATCACTCACACACTGGTGGGGAAACAGTCGCTCCAGAAAACGGTCTGGCGGCCACACATGCAATTTACCATGCAACCAGCAATTATACTGCTAGGCAATTACCCCAGAGGAATGAAAACATAGGTTCAAAACCCAAACCCTACAGAAAAGTATTCACAGCTGTGGTGGTATTGTGTTCCCCAAAATATTGTGTACCTTAATAAACCTATCTGGGGTCAGAGACAGAACAGCCACAATATTAAACAGAGGTTAGGCAGTGGTAGCACACGCCTTTAATCCTAGCATTCCAGAGACAGAAATCCCTCTGGATCTCTGTGAGTTCAAGGCCACATTGGAAACAGCCAAGCATGGTGACACACGCCTTTAATCCCAGAAAACCAGCCTTTAATCCCAGGGAGTGGTAGTAGAAAGCAGAAAGGTATACAAAGCGTGAGGACCAGAAACTCGAGGCATTTGGCCTGGAGAAGCATTTGGCTGGTTAAGCATTTGGCCTGGTTAAGCTTTTGGCCTGGTTAAGCTTTCAGGCTTCTAGCAGCAGTTCAGCTGAGACCCATTCTGGATTAGGACTCAGAGGCCTCCAGTCTGAGGAAACAAGACCAGCTGAGGATCCGGCGAGGTGAGGTTAGCTGTGGCATGTTCTGTCTCTCTGACCTTCCAGCATTTCGCCTCAATAACTGGCCTGAGGTTTGATTTTATTAATAAGACTTTTAAGATTCATGCTACACACAGCGGTTCTAGTCATGATTCCCCAAAGCTGGAAACAACCCCGATGCCTTAGTGAACGAATGGCTAAGCATGGCGTGTGCAGCCAGACCATGGAATACTGCTCAGCAAGAGAAACAGGGCCTAAGGCAGGTGACAGACATGGTGACACACACCTGTAATCCCAGCACTCAGGGAGGTACCAAGTTCAAGGACAGCCTGGGCTACACAGGGAGAATCTACCTGAAAACAAGAGGGGGGGGCGGGGAAGAAGAAGGAAACAGAAAAGGGGAGAGAGGAAGGGACAGAGGGAGAGAGGGGGAGACAAGAAGAAAAGAAACAAACTAGTGACACACTTGAGAAGCTGGAGAATCTGCTGAGCAGAGATCAGCCCTGAAGGTTCTTAACTAAAATGTCAATAACTCATAAAGGTATGGTATCAGTGTGGTGTTAGAGCAGTGTGAAACCAAGATGGGAAAAGAGATAAATGTTTGCAAACGGTTAGGGACCAGAGGAAGAGGCTGGGGGTGAGGAGGGGGGAGACGGGGTTGGGGGTTGGCTGTAAAAGGAAAATGTAGGGAACTTTGTAGTGAGAATCTGTTTCTTGACCATGGAACCTACACATGGATAAAACAACATGGAACACACACACACACACACACACACACACACAACATCCATGACACACATACACACGCCACATACAAATCAGTCCACGTGAGGGACCTGCAATATGGCTCAGCAGGTAAGGGCACTTGCTGCCAACCCTGACAACCTGAGTTCAATTCCTGGACCCATGTGGTGTAGAGAACTGACTCCTGAAAGTTATCCTCTGATCTCTGAGAGCATGTACATAGATATATGGATGGATGGATGGATGGTAGACGGATGGACGGACGGACAGACAGGTGTTTTTAAGTCCATGTGAATTGGGGAAACTGGAGTAATATTTCCATTATGTCAACCATCCTAGGTGTGACACAGCGCTGTAGTTTGAGACCCGACCTTTGGGGAAACTGGGTAAAAGTATCAGACCTTTCTCTATTATTTCCTCCTGTGCAAAAACTAAGAAAGTTAATCACTACTAAAGAAAGCAAAAGTGAAAATAACAGTAAGTCCTGTAAACAGTGACAGACTTAAACCACTGACAAGCCCGGCCTAACCCAAGTGCTCTGCCCACAGAGGCAGGATCCGCAAACACCTGCGGCTACACATAAAACATTCCAATTTGCCCCGTCAATTCAAGAACAGAGTCTCCACCGACAGCTCTATCCCATCTCTCTCATGCCTGCCATGGATGGAACTCGGAGCTTCCCTCACGCTACACTAGCACTCTCCTACTGGACTTGACACCCCCAGCCTGCTTTACAATAAATAAGAACAGACCTCAGGTTCCAAGCCTTCAAGAGGCGACACAATCTAGCCCGTCTCCACAACTTCGTTTTGCTTTTTAATAGTATTTCCTGGTAAGCTCAACAAGCAGAAGGCTGTGACAGAAGAATAATGAGTCCCAGGCCAGCCTGGGCTACACAGCAAGTTCAATATCAGCCTGAGCTATAGTCTCAAAAGCAGAACAAAATAAATCAAATATGCATTTGCACACATACTCATCCACTCTCGCACACGCATGAGCACACACAAACATGCACACTCAAAACCACCTTCGGTTCATAATAGCGAGGGCCAGCGACAATGGCTTTCCAGTTACAGTAGCAGTCTATGACTTCTTTTAGAAATAAAAGCCCCTAGGAGCATGGTAAACACTTGCCTAGCATGTGTAAGGCCCTGGGCTTGATCCCCAGCACCTCATAAATAAATAAATAAATAAATAAATAAATAAATAAATAAATAAATAAATAAATAAATA
>CABHPQ010168977.1:0-22265 GCA_902168405.1 Peromyscus aztecus | reverse complement strand
ACAGTTTTATTTGTAGTATTAAAAAAATAAAGCCAACCCCCTCCCCCAACAAATGGTCATCAAGGATGGCTCTGCTCTAATTCACATCCTTTGCAGAACTGTAAGGTTGAGCACGTCACGGCTCCTACCCAGATGTCAACCCACAAAATGAACGCACTCTAGGAAGATGTGTAAAGGGAGAGGAGAAGAAACGGCCTGGCCACAGGCTCCACCTATGCTTCCATGCTGCCTCGCAGAAATGGTCTGTGAGGTCAGAAACTCTTAAGTCTGACTCTGAATCCAATGCTTTGAACCATGTAGCATTCAGTGACCAGTCAGCCTTCTGCTTCTGCTCCTTCCTCCGTCAAAGGCAGATGTGGAATCTCAGAGATCTAGCGAGACAAGGCTCATACCACAGTGAGCACAGAGCGCTGTCTCTCTCATCATCATCATCCATGGAACCCTCCAGAAATATCAAAACTGAACCGGTTTATGAGAAAGAGAAGATTACCTGAGTGCTATTGGGAAACCTCTACCACACCAAGGAGGGATTGGCCATGTGCTGTGCTAGAGGAAGAAACCTGGCTTGACTTGGCTGAAATATGTGGCCCATGACAGGATGCCATTACACTTTACCTCTGCAAAGGCCTCGGCTGTCTGAGAAAAGGGGTGCTCCTCAGCTCTCCCAGTGAGAGCCCTGCTAGCCACCCTATAAGTTGCCCTTCATGGCTGCCTGTGTGGGTCAAATGTGAGAACAGCTGCCCTGCAGGGGAAAGGCTGGCCATTGAGACCTTCCATGGAGCATGTAACTCTGCACGTGTGAAAATATAGACGCATCTCAGACAGACTCACATCTCAGTTGGATATCAGCCAGCCTTCAGACAGACCGCATGAGGTACACCTGCTCTTCCGTTACCACCAGGCCACTCAGGCTTCCCAAGGCAGACCTACGAATGAGCCTCCTGGAGCCTCCTGACAGATGTGATTGTGACAAGGACAGCCAAACCTGAGTTCAGTTGGGCCTTTTGGATGGATGGGGTTTTACTGGGTATTAAACCGCACTCATTCAGCTTTGCTTACAAAGGTAGGTCATCCTGAATGACAGGAAACATTGCTGGTACATGACCACAAAGAGGCGTCTGAGAGAAGTGTTCTATGCAGCTGAGGACTCTGCCGCCAGCTCATCCCCCACAGATACACATATGCTTCTAAGAGTGCTGTGCCCAGTCATAGTCATTTAAGATGTGGTCGAGGGCGTTCTGGAGGTCGAAGCAGGGTGAAGGTCTTGCTTCCCAACCAGAAATTTCATCTCACAGTTCCTGGTCGTCAGAGCTGAGACTTGGGGGATGGACTGAGCTGAGCCCAGCAAGCTTTGACTGCAGATGCACAGACCACAGCAAAAGCCATATTGGAAGTGCATCTCTGCTTCCATTTCCTCCCGGAGTCCCTGCTGGCCTCTGAAGCAGCTGTCAGTACACGGGGTCTTTTCCTACGGGCAATTTCCAGCCATTCTCCACTGTGGGTGATTTAAGCACTGTCATGCTGTAATTGCTGCTGACTGCATTTGTTGGTTTGTTTTGTTATTATTGCTTCTCCCCGCACACATCCCCATACCAGAACCGGGGTCAAGATCAGGCCAGTCATAAGAGAGCCAATATCTGAGAATCACCACTTTATTAACCTAGGCCAGCAAGGCTTAGAGGACCTCAGAGCTGCAGTAACATGGGCAACCAGGAGCCAAGGTTTGGCCTCTTCCTTCTGGTGGGTTTCTGAGCTCTGCACCCCATACCTCCATGACATCAGGATAGATCGGACTGTCTTTCCAGGCACAAATAGAATCTGCCCAACTCCAAGCCTGGTCTCAGAGAAGTACAGCTGGGGAGAGGCAGAAACACTTCAAAGCCGCTACCCTCCCCCACCAGCCTTCACAGCAGGCCAGGGACCTACTCAGCTCTGCTGGAAGCCCAGGCATGACTGTGGATGGTTCCCAGGACACCAGTTTGTGGAGGGGTAAGTAAGAAAAGATGAAGACATAGAAGAGCATCATAGAGACCCCACATGACCCCTCCATGATGCAAGGAACTCCCCCATGGAGCCCCAGGTATACAGATCCAGGCCAAGTTGGAGAGTTATGGACAACAGGCCCACAGGGACAGAAAGTTCCTCACCTTGGGGTACAGGACAGGATTGAATTTCAGCCCCACTGCATCATCACAGAAAGCCTGAGCAGGGAAAAAAAAAACACACAGGTCAAGAACCATGTCTATAAAGCACACACAGGGTCCTCTGCCCACAGACATAAAGCATCATGGGAGAACGAGGCACACAGGATTCAAATTCTGCTGCTCACTAATGTGGACCCAGGACAGTTTAGGGTCCTGGGGTTTTGTGATAAAGAGAGGCAAAAAATGAAGTCTAGGAAACATTTCCATTCTGACTGGAAGACAACACCAAAAAGCCATCACTCCCCAACTTCCACAAAAGGCACAATTCTGCTGGTATTCCTGTAATCAGAGTGAATATATTCTACGTACTCAGAGTGAGGGTCCCACTCAGCCCAGCCAACCGCCCTTCTGACTCCACTGACTCCATTCCCAAGTACCCAGTCACTCATACAGTGACATGAACCTTTGCCCCCTGACCATCCCTTCCTCAGAGTAGGACTGGATCGGGATCACCCTCAGCCCAGCCCCCACCCCTCAGTGAAAGCTCCCTAACCCACCACCTCCTCCTCTGAAGCACTAGCCATGGCCAGCCCTGCCTTCCTACTTCTCCTGTCTCCTGAGCGGAGTAGACTGTTCCACAAGCAGCTTGAGGTACAAGGATGAGCTGGAGGGAGGAAGAGAAGATGGAGGAAGCTGCTAAGCCACCTCACCCCATCTAGGCAAGCAAAATCCCCTCCCAGTTCCCAAAGGCAGAGCCTGCATCCCCACCCTAGAGCCAGCCCTGGGCTGACAGAATAAGCCACCTTCCCTTAATTTTTGTTTTTTACCTTGGCAATCTGAGGGACGCTGGGCAACTTGCTCAGTCCAGCCAAGGGGATCCGCTCATGGACTGTCTTCAGTTTGGACCTGTGTACAGAAAAGGATGAGATGAAGGCAGTCAGTGGATAAAGTGGCTGAGGTCCCACCAGGCAGGGTGCTCGGTTCGCCTCCATCTCCCTGGAAACAGATCTGCCTCCCCAGCCAGCCTTGGGGATATGTTCACCACATTAAGATGAGAAAACTCCCCAGGGTGGTAGATACTTAAAGATCACACCTGGGAAAATGCCTAATGCAATTAGCTGCTTTTTTCAAGGCCACCATTATTTTCTGGTTTGTGGGTTCTGTTTTTGTGTTTGTTTGTTTGTTTTTTTTATTCTCCCAGAGAACTGGGCCCAACTTCTGGATATATTTAGATTTTGAAATGCAAACAAACCTTTATGAAAGATAATCTAATATTTGAAAATCAGGATTTACTCAAAATATAAATGGGATGGAATCCGCTTTAAAATGGGATTCAACATAAGACTCTAAATTTAGCCTGTACCCTGATTCATTTAGCACATTATCAAAGCGCTGAATTTCACGGACCACTTTCTGCGCCTGCTTAGATCGTCATATGATTTTTAATTCGTTAACCTCGTGGGTTGTAACTGCTAAGCCATCTTTTCATTCCATGGGTGAAACTCCAAGTGTTTGTGGTGTATGATTTTTAATCATAATTCTGCTGAATTTAATTGGTTGTTGTTTATTTAGATAACATTTTTGCTCCAAAACAACGCTGGCTTTTTTTTTCTTCATGTACCTCCCTTGCCAAGTTTCCATAACAAGGTATTATTCCAACCAAGCAAAATCACAGGATATTTCCTGTCTTCTGAAATGATGTGTGTGATACATGGATTTTTTTTTCCTTTTTTGGCTCACTAAAGGTTTGCTATAGTGTATGTGTGACATCTCTGGGCCAGCTTTCCTTTATAAGAGGCCCCCTTACAGTTCTTTAGTGGTAAACATATAAGTTTTCCATGAGTCAGTGTGGTAATTTATGTTTTTCCACCCAAGAGCCCACGGCATGCATTGCTATGAAGTTGTTTTTATGACCTTGGGCTTCGTCATTAGCAGCTACGTCCCTCCAGCATAACAATAACCTTGGCTGGTTCATAGGCCAGTTGCGGCTAGACCCAGGCTCTCCCAAATAGGCTGCACCCATCGCCCGCCTGCATCCTTCCTGCATTCTGTTCTTAGCCGAGGCTTGCCTACTGTATGTAACCTTTCTTTTCACCTTTTTCCTGATGCTTCTACTTCGCTTGCTCATCCTTTTCCTCTTCTTCTTTCTCTTTTCTGCCACTGTTTTCCTGGCTGATCAGCCTCCATGTCTATTCATTTAGTCTTTCTTCTTTTTCACAGACGCATCTGCAACTATGCATCTCTGTGTAAGCGCCACTTCAACCGCATCCCACACGCTTTGATAGGTAGTGTTTTTATTGCCATCTTGTTCTAAATATTTTGTCAGTTCTTTTGTGATTTCCTTTTCTGCCCACGAGCTGTTTAAAGGGGCCTTGGAAACAAAAAACTTTACAAATACAGGATTATGTTCCCCTTGAGTGTTTTATTGTTGGTTTATAAATTAATGGTCATATTCAGGGAGCATAGCCTATATGGTATTATTTTAAATTTCCTAACAATACACAGACCTTTTAAATTCTTTTCACAGTCCATGTGGGCTCTAAAAGGATGTATTTTTTTTTTCTTTTGTTGAGAGCAAGGATACAAGATTGAATCTGTTTATTGCACTGTTCAAATATTTTATAGGCCTCACAATTTTATTCTGTTCTAGCTTTTGTTTTCTGAGAATGTTTTTCATCAGGACCTCCCACTAAACTGAGGTTTTTGTCTACTCCTCCCTAAAAATTCATCAGTTCTTGCTTTGAGACTTTTTGTTGTTGTTTTGTTTCCTTGCAGGGAACCTAGGACTTTGCACATGTTAAGAAAGGGCTCTCCCAGGAAGCTACATGCACAGCCCCAGGTCTTGCTTTTTAAACCCAAGACTACCTTACCAGTCCACGTCCACGACCGTTAGTCCTCAGTGGCCTGTCCTCTTTCCCTTTTTTCTAATATTTATTTTTTATGGATATTTGGCCTGTCTGTATGTCTGTGCACCACATGCATGCCTGGTGCCCACAGAGTCCAGAAGAAGGTGTCAGATTTCCTTGAACTCAAGTGACAGATGGTTGTGAGCTGCCACGTGGTTGCTGGGAATCAAACCAGGGTCCTCTTAAGGGCTAAGCGTCTCTCCAGCCTCCTGTCCTCTTTACTACGAAGTAGGCTAAGGCCTATGAGGGAACCCGTCAAATGGCATCTTTGTCTACTCTATCTTGAAGAAATTCAAAGCAAAGCAACAAGGAAGAGTAAGGCAGAGAGGGACTGACACCATTCCTTTGTTACTGACAAAGATCAAGCGAGAATGCACAGTTCCATGTGACCAGGAAACAAATCCAGACAAACTTCAGAAATTACCTACATTTCAGGTACTGTGAGGCAGGGAGACTGCCCGGGAGAAAACTCCAAGAGGAAAGGGGAGAAGGAACATCGCTAAACAGCAAGTTCTTGCTCCAGAACACAGGTATCAGAAACAGGGAAGAGAACCAGGGGTGCTAAGTGCAGTGTTCCATCGGCACGGGGAAAACATTGGGAAGAAACGGTCCCAGGTGACAAAGGCCTGCTCCTTTATACCGGGTGCTTTTTCAGTGAGACTCCACACTGTCTGGTTTTAATACTGCTATGCCAGCTTTCTTAGTTATTATGTCCCCGCTGAGTCTTTATCCCTTCCCTCAGTCTAAACCTTTCCATGCCATGTTATTTTCTTAAAAATGTCTCCTATAGCGAAATGAAGCTGCACTCTTAATCAAATTGGATTTTCTAATATTTTAACAGCTAGCTTAATCTTTAATATCTGGTGTAAACACTAACATGTTTGGAAATGGAGTCTGCCATTTTATATTTTCTGTGGGTTATTTTCTTTTTCCTCCTCTCCAGCATTCCACCGAATGAAGTCCTGGGTGTTTGTGTTTTCATTTGCTTGCTTTGTTTTATTTTTTTCTTTTTATCCCTCTGTATCTTGTATCTCCCAATATACATGTTTGCATTTTTCCCAGCAACCTCTGGAACTCCGTTGCATGCTTCATCCACTGACTTTTGCCCTGCTTTCAGCCTTGCTATTTTTGTTATAAACAAATATAAATTCAATTTTCCTTCTAAACTTGGCAAAGAAAATCACTTCTTTTTCCCAGTCAGTATTTAAACTTGTCAACACTCCGTTTATTTCTTGTTACTTTCCTAATTGTATCTCTTCTCTGTGTTTTCTTGAAGTGTATATATATATATACTGAAGTGTATCCTTCAGTAATTCTTTCAGGGACACTCTGAGAGGCACACTGCACCATTTTTTTTTTAATGTTTGAAAACAGTTTACTTTTATCTTTAGTGATAGCTTCTCTGACTATAGAACTGTAGGTTAGAATAGTTCTTCACGTCCACTTTTACAACACTTTAAAGATCTAAAGATCGTATCCCGGTATCCGACAACTATTATGACCCAAGGGAAATCTGCTCCCCATCTGCTGTCAGCGCCTCAAAGACTGTCTTTCACCTCAAACAGCATTCATGACCTTAGTGTCAGCTTTGATTCCTGTCGCTGCCCTTAAACATGTCTACCAGTATTTTTGTTTTGAAATCATAATCCACGGTAGGTATGTCTGTGAGCTTTCTCCAGCTCTCACACACTCTCAGCTCTTACCCATGGGTAATTACTCACTAGTGTGCCTAATCATTCCTCAAACTCCTGAGACGAATGCAGACCCCCCCCCCCCCAGTCTGTTGTCCATATACCTTATCTTCTTTTTCTTACACTTAATCTCTTTATCTGCGCTGAGTTCTGAATGGATTCCTGGGGACTGTCTCCCAGTTCACTCTTTGGAAAGACTAGATTTTTATCCCATGTGTTAAGTTTATGTCAAGAGCATTTTTCATGCTGATAACTCTAATTGCTCTCTTTATATACCCACATGCTCCTGATTCAATTCTCTGAACAGCAATTTCTGACCCGTTCCAGAGATGCTGTCCATTCTTCATCTCTCTTTAAGGTCTTAAACAACGTGTTTAAGTCAATCTGAAAGCACAACGTTATCTGCAGTTCATCACAGCAAATCCCTCTTCCATTGGTTGACATTTTAGCTGTCTCTTAATGCCAGTTTTTCTCATGTCTTTGGAACTTTCCACTCACTTTTCTCTATTCTCAGTACAAGCCACCTTGGTTTAGCTCCCATCATGGCTGCTGGTCCAGACAGTCTGGGAGAGCCATTCACATTATACAGTCCATTGGCCTGGGCCATCACCTGTGCTCACCTGGCTCGGCTCAGCTCCGCAGCCTCCTGACCCGCCTTCCGCTGTGGCTCTGCCTTCGCTACAAGCTGTTTCCCTCATTCTAGCCAGTCCAGTCTCCCTACATACCTGGTCATGACATACTCCCTTCTGTAGCACCCCTATTACTCTGGAGATTTGAAAGAAAATCCAAACTTCCGAACATTATGCATGGTCTAGCTTTCCTCTACCTCTCTAGAACAATCCCTACACCAGCTCAGACACACATGTCACGAGCTTTGAACAGTTATCTGTAGCTCTCGTTTGCACCACCCTGAGCAACCTTATGAAGAAGATCCATGTCCATAGCAAGGAGATAAGTAGGGCTGAGAGGAATAAGAATATTGAAAGCAGGTGCTGACGGTGAAGTTCAGTGGTAGAATGCTTGCCTAGCACGCACAGGCCATGGGGCTAATCCCCAGCACTCCAGCACTTATTAAGTACCGATTAAGCAAACATTGAGTGACTAATGCATTTCTCACAATAACTATTCTTTACATTACTAAATAATTCTTTCTTGACTATCATAAGTATGCTTTATAGTCTATGTGGATTTGAGTTTCTCCAGATGCTTCTTTGCTTAAAACATTCTTCTGTATTTATAAATACTGGACCCTATTTTTTTTTCTTTTTCTTTTTTATGAATTGGTACTTCATTCGCCTGTTGTTGGTTGTTGTTTTTTGTTGTTGTTGTTGCTTCGTTTTGTTTTTAAGGATCTTCTAAGCATTAACAAGTTAACTGAGAAGGCTCCCATATTTTCCTACTTTCTTGAACAGTTTAAGTAACACAAATCTGTTCCTTTAAAGTTTAAAATATCTACCTGTGAGATCTTCTAGAGCCAGAAACATTGGGAGAGAGAGAGTTCTCTGAGACCTTTTTTAATGTATCCCACAGTTGTTGCTGCATTTGAGTTTTTCTCTCGTCTTGAGTTAAACCTGGTCATGTGTTCTTCCCTGGAAGGGCACCTGTTTCTAACAGCATTTTCAGCTGAATGGCTTCGTTAGATACGACATTCCTTAATAATTACTTAATCTCCCAATCTGTAACTATGTATCATTTTTAAGCTTTATTTTTATTTTATGTGCCTGAGGTTTGCCTGCAAGTATGAATGTGCACTATATGTGCATAATGCCTGTGGAGCCAGAAGAGGGCGTTGGATCCCATTAGGCTAGAGTTACAGCTGTTTGCATGCCGCCACATGGGTGCTGGAAATCCCAAATCTTCTGGAAGAGCAGCCAGTGTTCTTAACCACTCAGTCATCTCTCCAGCCCCAACAATGTATCTTTTATGCCTAATTGTGTTTCTTTTTTATCAGTTTGTGTATTTTTACACATATTACCTACATTGAAATATTTTGAATATTTTTATCTGTACATACATGTTTTATATATTTTATCTATATGGGCTGTGAGATACAGTATCATGTAACACAGGCTGGTCTCCAACTCACTCTATAGACAAGAATAACCTTGAACTCCTGGTTTTCCTGACTCTACCTCCCAAATGCTGGGATAACAAGTATGTACTACCATGCCTGGCTTCTTTGTCTCTACATTGACTAGATAGTCATCTATATTGTTTTGTTTTCCCTGGCAGAAGATGCGATTTAATAACCAGTCTTAAGTTCTTTTCATTCTAATTATTTTTTCCACATTAATATTTGTTCATCCCTCCCCCTTGCTTTCCTTAGATAATAGTGTTGATAATAATGAGACCAGCTGTCATTATCGAGAAGCTATCATATGTGGAGCCCAGACTCACTAGGGTACGTAAGCACTCAATTACTTAATAATTTCCTCATGTATAAGGGACCTGAAGCACTGAATGGTCACTAATAGCAATAGCAACTTGCAAATATCATTTTTTATTCAGCAACAAGCAATAGATCTTCTTTTAATGAGGGCTTTGAATACAACTTACATTACAATATTATAAATGGCATTACTTTTCTTTTTATGTGTTTGGGAGTTTTGCTTGCATGTATGTCTGTCTATGTACCGTGAGCATACCTGGTGTTCACAGAGGCCAGAAGAGAGTTTTGGGAGCCCTGGAACTGGAGTTACAATTGTAAGCTACCATGTGGGTGCTTAGAACTGAACCTGGGCCCTCTGAAAGAACAGCCAGTGCTATTAACCACTAAGCCATCTGAATCGCTAAACGTCGTTATTTACAGTTATTCCATGACTTTGTGGCTTTGACTTCCTCTCTGGCATAAAAATTACCTAGAAAATTATTATGATTGTTTCTAAATGGATAAGTGAACTATCAGAAGCATTACTTTGTTATGAATTTCTAGTTTTATTGTCAAAATTTAAGTGAATGCATCCAGCAGAGTGCTTGCATTTTGAAAGCCATTTAGACTTACTCCCTGGTTCAAAAGCTGCTCAGTAGACCTGCTGTCAGAACTACTTACGAGACTTTTCAAACAGAAATGCCAAGCTACAAGCTAATTTAAAAATGAACAAGCCTTATGAACAGAGTTCACAGCAAAGAACTGTGGTGGTCCTTAAATACAGGAAGTGATGCCTGCGACCAGTGGGTATTCCCACGACACACCAAGGCTGCTGGCATGCTCATCTCATGTTTTAGGCTGGAGAGCTGGCTACTGTAAATCTGGGACACCAAATTAAATAATCCAGAGGTCTAACACTGGGACAGGGATCATGGCCAGCAAGGGAATTTCATCCCTGTTTAAGTCCTTCTTTGTGTCCGGTGAAGCTGCTAAGCCATGGAGCCCATTTCGCCTGTCTGGTTTCCAACTGGTCTGGCAATTAGTCCAGGTCCACGCTGCGACTGCCCAGTTTCCCAGCTGGTGTGCAGCTTCTCACTGCCACCCTACCCGCTGGCTTTCTGTGGGAGAGCCACATTCGTGTTTCCTCGGTTCCTGGGGGTACTGGCTTCAAATGCTGTGAGCTTAGAACAAAAATAATTCTATGGAGAAAGATGCCTGGCTATTCATCCCTAAAGAGCACCAGATTCTTCCTGAATCTCCTATCGGGACTCACTATGTAGCCCAGACCAGACTCAAACTCTTGGCGTATGAAGTGCTTTGATTACAGGCGTGAGCCACCAGGCCTGACTATAAACCTCCAATTACATGTATTCCACTCCATTGCTCTCGAAGGAAGGAGAATCAAGCTTCAACTCAACGTCACCTACATTTTGGTCCTAACTGTCCCATAGGTTACAACTTTTTTAAAAATTATATGTATATATGCGTATATACACATATATGTATATCATGTATGTTTATATGTATGTGTGTGTCAAAGCATGTGCTGTGTTCCTGACACCTATCCCTAGCTTTTGTCCATGGTAACCATTTCAGCTGAGATATATGGGATTTAATAATAGAAAATAGAGCTTTAGGGAGTCAGGCAAGGTGGTGTGCACCTTAAATCTCCACACTCAGGAGGCTGAGGCAGGAATATTATGAGTTGAAAGCTAGTCTTGACTACACAGTGAGTTCCAGGCCAGCCTGGGCTACAGACCCTGCTTCCAAAAATATGTCAGGAAAGAAAGAAAAACTAAAAGGTCCTTATGATCAGCTGTCACCTCACAGACATCTCATGTTGTCTTGGTCTGGGTTTGATTAAGAAAGAAAGGTTTCCAGCAGAGGCTCATCTAAGCGGAGATCCTACTTAGAGACAGGGACCCAGGAACCACCCACTCGGGAAACCATTTAACTGACTCTGCCATGCCTTGCAAATACTATATCTACCCAGAAAAACACCTGCAAAGACAATGGCTTCCCTTCCAAATAAGAAGTAAACCAGGTCCTGCTCAGTTGGCAAAGCACAGGCCTCATCAGTACAGCCCCTAAAGCTCATTCCCCAGCATCACCAAGACGCACACCAAAGCTGGACACATGCTGACAACTTCCTCAAACACCTGCTCCCAAAGCAGGGTTATATCCATTGTTCTGTGCTCCCATATTGAAAGCTTAAAATTTGGACAGAAAAAAAAAATGTCATTCCTGGGGCTGGGGAGATGGCTCAGTCTGTAAAGGACTTGCCACTCGAACAATGTAGACTTGACCTCAGTTCCCAGCACCCACATAAAAAGGTAAGCATGATGGTGTGTGCCTATAATCCTAGTGTCGGAGAGGCAGAGGCAGGAGGATCCCTGTGTCTCACAAGTCAGCTAGTCTCGATGAATTGGTGAGCTCCAGATTCAGTGAAACCCTGTCTCCAAAACTAAGCTGTCAAGAAATACAGGAAGATATCCAACACTAACCACTGGCTAACATATGTGCACACCCATACACAACACGCAGACAGAAAAGAAAGCTGTTCTTCCTATCCTCAAACACCTTATCATGTTTCCAATTACACTCAAGACAGTTCTCCCCGACTCCACCACATCTGACCCCCACCAGGGACAGAGATAAACCCACGGATTTATTTGGGTTCCTGTAGCATCCTATGCAAATGACTAGAACAACACGTGTGACATTTATTAAAATTCTATTTCTCTCTTGAGACACTGTAAGCCTCTGGGGAACAGGGACCAAGTCTCAGTCATGATTGTCCCCAGTACCCATCACAGTTTCTCGTTCTTAGCAGAGGACACTTAGCAAACCATGCTAGTTGAACCAAACGGAAACCAGTTCAAGTTCCCTTGCTTGAGGAGGTCATGATTCAGAGAGAGGGGCCCTGACGTCAGTGTTCCTGCTGAGGACATCACTCCAGCTCAAGGACCCCAGCACACACAACCTTCCCTAACTAGGCGGCTAACAGGGTAGCAGTCTGAGCAACTCTCCCAGAACATGGGGCTGTGTCCCACCTTGATGAGCCACACTGAGCCATCCCTACTTTGTCCTCCATCTCCTCAGAGTCACTGTCCCTCCTAAGGAGTCAGGAAAGTTCCAGAAGTTCTGGCTTAAGTGACCTTGAAGCTCAGACAGCTGGCAGGAACACATGGTCACGCTGCCTGGCAACACCATATACAGCCCCAGGATTCCAGCAGCTCGGTCCCTCCTCCTGTGCAACCAGATCAGACTGGTCAGTCTAGTATTTCTGCCCTCCCCGCTCCCATCTTCCTTGATGCCGGCTCTGCCTGGGAGAGGCGTGGTGTCCACCACCGGTGTAGCAGCCCCACCTGAGGATGATCCGAAGGTACTCAATGCCCTCAGCTTCCTCGCATTTGATGGACAGGATCAAGTTCCCCAGGCTGCTGCCAGTACAGTAAAAGTTCAGATGATCCTAGAAACAGAAATCGGGTATGAGCCTCCAGACATGGCCCCCATATAACCTCCTCCACCAGGAGGGAGAAGCCCACAAAAAGGAGGAAGAGAAGGACGCTACTGCTCCAACAGTGGTGATGGTGATGGTGATGGTGAAGATGATGATGATGATGATGAGGAGGAGGAGGAGGAGGAGGAGGAGGAGGAGGAGGAGGAGGAGGAGAGTGGTGGGAATGGTGATTGGGATGATACTAATCGGTGCCAACCACCAAGTCCTCAGGATGTGCCAGGCACCACCCCACAGCCTTCGTACCTATTACCCTCTTTAATCCTGGCCACAGCTTTGTGTAGGAGATGATGTCACCATCCCCATTCCAATCACAACCAGTGGCCGACAGAACCAGGCTCAACTCCACATCTGGCTGGACTCTCAAGTTCAGGTCCTTCACCACCTGAAGCTGAGTTCACTTTCTCACTCAGGGGGCAACCCTAACCACTCCAAGCCACGGAAGAAGGGTAGGAGGAACCCAAGCAGAATGGCAGTCCCTCTTCACAGGGCGTGGCTCTCCCTGGCTTCCTGGAGCCCACCTCCCAGGCCCACCCTGTTAACAGTGAGCCCATGGAAGCTGCACTTAACGCTCCCAAAGGCTCAGGGAGGTCTGTACAGACTCTTTCCGGTGATGCTGCAAAGCCATCTTAGGCCAGAGACTATCAGAGCTTCCCTTGGGACTTTGGGGAATATATCAAGGCAAAAATGTATTTGAGGAGATGTAACTTTGCCATTGTTAAAGAATCATTCTCACAGGGCAACATCCAATCACAGTAGTCAGGGGACCATCCTGAAGGAGCCTAAGAGACGGGGACTGTGCACATGTAAACAGGGCCATCCAAGCAGGGAGGGCACATTTTTGTGCAGTTAAACTTGAGCAGTATAACTTGAGCAGTTAAAACTCTATCCCATCCTCCTGCACCCCCAACACTACCCATTTCATCACCTCATAAAACACTTGCTGGAGGTGGTCCCCAAAAGGACCCCTCACAGGGACTCCATGTCACTCCTAAGACTCTCAGTAAGACAGAGGTGGGCAGTGAGGAGTACAGAACCAAGAAAGAGAGGAGGCAGAGAAGACAGAGAAGCCCTGGAACAGAGATCCATGCCACCCTCCCCGAGGCAGAGTACACTGTGGAGAGTCCCCGGGCTCACCTTGCCCAGGAAGTGCCTGCGATAGGCCCTGGCTTCACCCCTGCACTCAAGCTTGTAGCCGAACGTGTTGGGGCTCAGGCTGTCCTCTTCCTCCTCCTCATAAACGCTGCTGCCCAGTGACGTTGGAGTACCCACGTTCTCTGGGTCCTCAATCCAGTAGCCCCCAAACTGGGGCAGGATGATCAGGGGGTACGGGCCTCCCTTCTCCACAACCTGGGGACAAAGGGGAGTTCTTGCCTGAAGCCTACCCTGAACTGTCATGGAGAGGGACCCCACCACCTCTGAACTGTTCCCAAGAGGGAGGCCTTGCATCTGAGGCCAAGGGCAGGAACGTAATGCCCCATGGCATCTCTAGCTTCACTGGGACCCTGGGTTTTACAAAGACTATCTGAGACCCCCCAAGTTAAACCTCAGAAAAGCTCTGGTCACAGACACAAAGATAAGAAGGAGTGTCAGGCCCTAAAGTCTTGGTCCCAGGATTCTTTCCCATGTGGGGCTGAAAAGGGCCACGATCTCCTCAGGAAGGAAACCCAGAACAGGCTGTAGTGCGGTCATGAGCTCCTACCTCTTCGATGCTGGGGTACGGGATATAGTCATCCTGCAAGACAAAGCACAGGGCACCGCCATTAGTTCCACAAGTGGCCAGAACAGTCTACCTACTGTTTCCATGTTCCTCGCCCAGGTCTAGTGAAGGGATGTGTTAGGGGGACCTCGTAGGATTCTCCAGGGCTTCAAGGAAGCAGAGTCATGGAGCCTTCTAGAGGCAACCCTAAGGACTCAGCATCCCATGCCATTTTGAACTCACCTCCAAATCAATAGACCTGAATGCAAACCCAGCCAACCAAAGACACAGCACACAAAAGGGATGCCCTGGTCACCCCAATGACATTACTTTGTCACCCTAGGGGGTCTAAGACAGAAAGAGAGCTGGGCAGCTGGGCAAGCTGGCACACACCTGTAACCCCAGCACTCTGGAGGTAGAGGTTGGAGGATCAAGAGATTGAGGTCATCCTTGACTACAAAGCAAGTTTGAGGCCAACTAGGATTAAAAAGAAAAAAAAAAAGAGAATCCTAGTCTCTCCCTGTCCCTCCCCCCCATCCCCTTCAAGTGACTGGGGCCTTGGAAGCAGAACCTGAAGCTAAGATCTGGTGGCCCGTCAGAGTCCTGAGTCCAACAACCCTCAACACTGTGTAGGGGCACAGAGAGAACAGGCCTCCAATCCTTGGGTCTCACTTGAGAGTCTCCATCCAGCCTGCTTGGAATCAGTCTTAAGACACTGAGCCAGGGTCCCTTTGCCACCCACCAGACACAAGTCTAACCAGAGTGCAGTCCTTAATTGGCTCCTGGTGAAAAGCAGAGTTGATGGGCACGCAACGTGAGTTCAACCCGTTCACTGATCCTCCCGCCCTCTTCCTACACTGGCCCCTCACTGGGTCCACCTGAGCACTCTACCTCAACTGCCTATCCCACCTTGTTCTTCTGGGGTCCTGGCCTCTGCTCTTCAAGCTTGATCCCCTGTGGAAACAAGGAAGAGAGGATCTACATAAGCAGAGGTCACCGCGCATGGTTAGGAGCCTCTGGTAGGCACTGGGGCCTCTCACCTCCCACACCTGGCAGCTGTCAGTCCCAACACCAACCCCAGACGAGGTTGCGGGGCGGCCAGTTAAGAGTTTGTATAGACTTGAGCCAGACCACCTGTGTTCAAATCCCAACACTGACACTTCCTAGCCTGGTGACCTGGAACAAGTCACAGATTCTTCTGCATGACTCCTGTTCTCACCTACAAAGTGGGAATATGATGACAGTGCCTTCCACTCCGCAGTGCAGGTTAAAGGCTGGGAATGGGTCATGTATTTCAGGCACTGGTGGTGTACAGTAAATGGTGTGGGCAACGTTAGTGTAGGTGGGTAGTATTATCTCTGTGCTCAAATACTTTCCTCAAGGCCACAGGGCCGTGGGTGGGAAAGATGAGTGCCCACATCCGCAGGTGTCAGAGCCAGCGTATTGGTCCTCCTGCCTTCTAGCTCCACCTTTTCCTGGAGGAAGGGTGTTTGGATGACAGGCAGGAAGCATGGTCCTTCGGGTCCTCGCTCTGCCAGGCACTCCCTATTTGTAACCCAGGGAGTCTCCCTAGCTGCATTTGTAGAAGGAGGATTTGATCTCAAGGCACCATCTGCATTTTCCAGCTTCAGTGACCAAAGTTGGATTAAAGGGCTTTGCCTGCGGTTGTTGGGAATTCACTTCTAGGAGCAGCCTCTGGTCCGGCAGCCTGAGTCGGGGTCTGACTTAACTGGACTGTACAAGAGGGAAGGAAATGCAAGGCTTTCCTAAGACTGAGTGCATGGGGTGAGAGTATGAGCTGGGTGCATCTGGGAGATGCAGTCCCCCTAGGGAGTCAGAAGCGGGCCCCTGCCTGGTCACCATCTTAGCAGGCCCTAATCCTCCAGAGGGAACGCCACCATGGCTTCTTTTGAAGGCGAAACACCTTTTCATCAGTGAGGAGACTGAGGCCCCAGAGACAGCTGTGTGCCCAAGGACACTAAGCTAGTGAGTGACAGGAATCGTATTTGAAGCTGGGTATATAAACACACACCCTGCTCCCTGGACAGCAGGTCGCCTGCTAACGAGGTGGATTTTAATGCCGTTTCTCTGGACTGCTGGACTGAGTCATCCCACAGCATTGTTCAGGAGGGCGTGGGAAGGCCCCTCCCACTGACAGGTGCTTCTCACCCACCCGCGGACAACAGCCTGGGTGGCCCTGTAGACCCTGTCCAGGTTGGCACACCGGGTGGGTGGGGGAGTGAAGTCAGGAATTTGTTTTGTTTGTCTCGCATTAGTCATCCCTGTCTGGGAACAGTCCCCAGGGCAGGAGGGCAAACCTCCCCCCAGTCTCACTGCCACTCCACTCCTTCCCCTCCCAGGGAGCCCCATCCACAGCCAGGCCCTCCCTCCTCCAAGCATCACCCGGTGCAGCAGGTACTATCCTTATGTTCTCTTCTCCCTGCCCCCAAGAACAATGGAAGTTCAGAGAGGGAAATGACTTGACCAAGGGCACTCAGCTAGAGGACATCAGGTTCAGACCTGAATCTGGACTGGGAGACTCCAAAGCATGTGCCCCAAAGCCTCCTTGACTTCAAATTCCTAGACTTAGGCTGGAATGTGGTGGTGGGGGGGGGGGGTCTTGGATTCAGATTCAGAGCTGTTCTGTTGTCCACACTGGTTATCAGCTGAGCTCTGGGCTCAGTTGACAGGGTGGCGATGGAGGGGTTGGTAATGGTATACATATGCCAAGCCAAGATTGGTTCTTGGTTTCAGGGCTTCAGAACTAGCAAAGTGGCCCAACCACGTAACTTCTCCAAGACTCAGTCTCCACGATGGTAAGATGAAGAGAGGTGAGACCCACGCCTGAGGGCGGAATCCAGCCACACGGCCGCATTCCCTCTCTGCCAACTGCCTACATGTAAGCTCCATCCAGGCAGTTGCTGAAACTGAGTCCACTAGGGCCAGTGCCCAGGGCACTCGTGGGTAAGTCTTACACAAGACAACTTTGCTTCCCACCATTTCTACTGAGGTGCGACTGGCAAGCCACGCTGGGCATCGCTGTCTCTGAGATAACGAGAGATCGAAAACAAGGGCCCCCCCCCCCCCCCCCCCCGCCCTATAGGGGTTCCCAGTGTAAGCTGGGAAGACAAACCCAGCAGCCTCGCCAAACAGAGCAGTTCAAGAGTCCACAGTGCTGGGTTCTGTGGGAGGAGGCAAGGACTTCAGCTGCAGGTGAGGGTGGGCGGGCTGAGAGAGCAGCCACAGCCGGTGCAGTGAGCCACCAATCCCTCCCAGTGAGCTGAGATCTCATTGGGTAGCGGGGAGATTCCTCCACTTTGCTCTGCTGTCGAGCACTTAATGATACCCTGTCTTCCGCTACTCTGCGGTGCGTAGCTTGTTTCCGCAGCTAGATTATGAGTTCCCCTAAATGAGTAGAAAATGAGTTTGCGGTCCACACACTGCCGGGTGCAGAGGAGAATTTATCCCGCGGTGATGGCACAACTACTAACAATTACTCTCCCTTAACACAACCTGCCCTCCTGCGCCCTCTGCTCCACATCACAGGACCCTGCTGGACCCTTCCTCTGCCCCTCCTCCCAGGACGTCCAGCCTCTTATTTCAAACCTTCCTCCTGAAATAAAAATATGTTAAAAAGAAGAAAGTCAAGCAGGCTCTTCCTCCTCTAGAGTAGAAACGGGCATCATTCTTTGCAGCACTCATGCTGAGTGCTCTCCCCTGTGATGTGGGGGCCAGAGAGACGTGTGATGTGCAGTTCTCACAAGAGAGCCTCATAAGAATAAAACAGCCCCTGTCGATCTGGGATCCCAGAGAAGCACTTGGCATATATATACCATTACCAACCCTTCCATCGCCACCCTGTCAACTGAGCCCAGGGCTCAGCTGATAACCAGTGTGGACAACAGAACAGCTCTTACCTGTGAGCCCTAGTCTGGGGTGGGGGACACATGGACACAAATACCCCTGGCCACTCAGTTCCCTATGTTCAATGGCACAGGGTCTGCAGAGAACCTGCATACATCCCGCTGTGTCCTTCAAGCCCCCTCTAGGTGACTTATAATCCCTAACATGATGCAAACACGGGGTGAATGGTATTGCTGCCTTGTCCAGGGAGGAACGGCCAAGGTAAAGTCTGTACGTGTTCAGTACACCCGCCAGCCCCCCAGGGTCGGCATCCACAGTTGCTTTAACCCACAGAGAGGGAGCTGTAGAGATGGACTTGATTACGAAGGGCCCTCAGATGCACTTCACACATTGGCTTTCACGGGGCGCCCTCCAGGCATTTACACATAGGATCTCATTTCACCCCCAACAGTGTCAGGGGGTATTCTCACTCTTACTTGGTTTTGGTGACATGGAGATGACAAGCCTGTTGTGCAGTAAGTGGCAGATACAGGCTCTGAACTCAGCTCTGCATCTCACTTGTGGCTCTGCCTCCCCGACTCCGCGTAACTCTCCTCTAGATGGGGCTTGCTTTTCCAGGGTTCCTTTCAACCCTTTCTAGGATCAACAGCTCTTCTGAACCTTCCCCACATCCCAAGGCTTAATGATACACTGGGCTGGCCCTCCACGTCCCAAGGCAGGAATCTACCCAAAAACTCAGTGCCACTCAACAGCAAAGCGGCCCAAGTTGTTGGGGTTGAGAGTCCTATCCCTCCAAGGCACCTCCTGGTACTGAGACCATCCACACCTGAGGTTGGGCTGCTGACCCATGTTGGGTACTCACCTGCATTTTCTCCAGCATCTCGAAGAACTCTGCGGACTGAAAGACAAGTGGGGAGGGTTAGGAGGAAGGGCCGCTGAGACTGCCTCCCACTCATCAGCCCTCTGGAAACCGAGCCCCAGCATTCCTTCCCCAGGGACAAGACTCACTTGGGTCAAGAGAGAAGAAGCTAATGTGATTTTTGCCATTGCAGGCCTGCAGGGCCAGAACACTCCAGGCAATCAAAGGAGAAATAAAACAGGCCCTGGCTAATGATCAGCCCTAGAGAGTGCAGGCCCTGGCAAGAAGGAAGTTATGTGGTTCCCTAGAGAAAATCCAAGTCTCCCAAAACGCCTGGGAAGACTCAGCCTCCAGCAGGATTGGTGTCTGGGATGTTTCCAGCCAACATGGCCAACACTCCTAGTTTCTGCCATTTGTGACACCACAGCCTTTTCTGTGTCCTATAAAATCTCACTCAAGACCTGACAGAGAGCCAGGAAACACACAGCTGCTCCAGCCTGAGCCTGAGGTGGCCCTGTGGCCCCGGCCCTAGAGTAAGTTGACGAAGCAAAGCTCAAAACCTACTCGGCTGGGCCTCCAGGTCCAAGGATGAATTATTGTTAACGGCTCCAACAATACCTTCCCAGACCTTTCACCTACTCTGTTATCACCTGTGTAAACTCCAGGGGGAAATAAAGGAACAAGGAAGCTGATGAGATTGCTAAAGGAACACAGGAGTCCCTAGAAGTCCCCCACTCACCACGCCAACACCACTGCCCACATCTGAACCCTGGCATCTGTAAGGCAATGAGTGCCCAGAGCAGACAGTCCCCAGATGAGAGAGAAGAGGTAACAGTGATGGGGGAGAACACACACATCCCCATCACTCCTTCATGCACTGACACAGCCACCCAACACTCTCCGGGCTCTGCAGGCATCAGCGAGCTAGCTAGAGCAGCCTGTGGCCCCACTGCCCTTGGAATCCTTCAGAAGGGAACCACCAATGGGAAAGACGTCTGGGGAGTCACCTAGAGAGACTCACTCCTGCTTCAGGTGCCAATCATCTGTCAGACTAAAGCAGGCCTCCTAAAGAGGCAGAAAGCCTGCAGCCTATAGTAACTTAGGATATGCATTCTGGAACCTAACATATTAATGTACAAGAGTAGGTCTAAGGCACCCATACCCAACACCCATGACCAGAGTAGCCACCAAACATCCAGACTCCAAGCCCGGCCTTTCTACTCTCTTTAGATACAAGCCACACACACTATTCTTTCAACTCCAGTCTCCAGGACACTGGGACTGCCAGACAGAGGGCTTACACAAGTCAATACAGATAGGGGAGAAGACAGAAAGAGCCAGTGTTTGTTTAAATAGACTCCTGACCGAGCAGCTACACCCAAGAAAAAAATCCACATCCTAACACATGTACACCGTGCCAAGCACTCATAAAAATAGTCGTCACTGCATTGATTATAACAGTGAAAAACAAAAACAACTTCAATGCTAATCTATTTTTTAAAAAAAAATGGCTAGACTAAGATACATCCATAGACTAAAAATGCAAATACCGTATACAACTGTATGCCAATAAAATTAAATAACTTACATGAAATGGACAGATTCACAGGAAACTACAAACTACAAAAACTGACTCAGAAAGAAACAGAAAGTCTAAAAAAAAAAAAAGTGTAACAAATATTGATTTAAAAATTACCCACAAAGAAAGGCCCAGGGCCAGATGGCTTCAACTGTACATTCCACCAAATATTTAAATAAGAATGAATACTAATCATCATGATCTCTGTGAAAATACAGCCCCCAGACTAGGAGACTTTGTTTGCAAGCCATGTGTCTGATAAGGGATTGTACATAGAATATGTAAAGAACACAAGCAATCCAATAATAAAATAAGGCAACAGCTCCATTTAAAAACAGCACATGTGGAGCTGGGGAAATGGCTCCGCAGGTAAAGGGCTTTCTGTGAAAGTGTGAGGACCAGGTGTCGGATCCCCAGAACACACCCAAAAGCCCAGTGAGAGTAGAAACCTACCAGTAATCCTGGGGCACGAGAGGCAGAGACAGGGAATCCTCAAAGCCAGCTAGACTAGTTGAATCAGGAGCTCAGTGAGAGACCCTTCCTCTATACAGAAAGTGGAGAGCAATCAAGAAAGATACCAGACATCGGCCTCGGGCCTCCACAGGCGTGTGTAGACATATGTAAACACGGATATGCACCATATATGCAAAAACCACAAATATATACCACATACAATATATATATATATATATACCACATACAAAGAAAGCAAATGTTTGCAGAGACATACCCCTACCCTAAGAAGAGACACACATGGACAGGAAATACAGGAGAAGACACTCTGCAACATTAACCATCAGGAAATGGAGCAAAACCACAGTGAGACTCCACTTACATTGCTCAGGTGGCCACAACTGAAAATGGGGAATGGAAAATCTGGGAGGAATAGGGGGAGGATCAGGGGCAAATATGATCAAAATACATTGTAGGACATTCTCAAAGAATTAAACTTTTTTTTTTTTGGTTTTTCAAGAGGGTTTCTCTGTGTAACCCTGGCTGTTCTGAAATTCATTCTGTAGACCAGGCTGACCTCCAACTCAGAGATTCTCCTGCCTCTGCCTCCTGAGTGCTGAGACTAAAGGGGTACACCACCACTGCCTGGCAAGAATTAATTATCTTTAAAAAGAATGACAGAAGAGAAATAAGGGCATGATGACATTGGGGTCCCATGTTCTGTGGGCAGGATGTAAAATAGCACACACACTATGGAACGTAACTTTCAATTCCTCAAAAAAAAAAAAAAAATCAAACACGGAGCCAAGTAAGGTGGCACACACCTCTAAACCCAGCATTCAGGAGGCAAAGGCAGGAGGATCTCTGTGAGTGAAAGGTCAGTGGGGGTCTGCGGGCAAGTCCCGGGCCAGCCAGGACTATACAGTAAAACCATGTTGCAAGAAAGAAAAATTAATATGTAAAAATACCTATTTTCAATAAAAAAGGAAAAATTAAACACAGAGATGCTACCTGACCTGAAATTCTATTCCAATTTGTGCACCCAAAAGAACTGAAAACAGGTACTCAAATGTTTGTACACAAGTGTGCACAGCAGCATTTTCCACATTTGCCAAAAGGTTAAAAACTCCAAATGTCCACCTGGAGAATGAGTAAACAAAATGTGACATATAGATACACTGG
>CABHPQ010168976.1:32748-55216 GCA_902168405.1 Peromyscus aztecus | reverse complement strand
TGTGTGTGTGTGTGTGTGTGTGTGTTGCTTGGACTCCATCCTGCACCCTTGAGCTTGCTGGTGAGCACCCTGTCTCTGGGCTATGCCCTGAGCCCTTTAGTTTAGACTCTGGAGGCCTCTCAAAGGTGTCATGTGCTGAAAGCTCTGTCCCAGAGATGATGCTGTTGGGAGGTGGGAGAACTTTTAGTAGGTAGGGCCTAGAGAAAGGTCTTTGGGTCATTGGGGCCATACCCTTGAACTGGATCATGGGACCTCCTGCCTGCTTCTTGGTGTCTCTTGTTTCCTGGATATACACTGCCTTGTTTCAGGTCCAAAAGCAATTCACTAATTATTCATGGACTAAAACCTTCAAAGCCATGAGTCAAAATAAATCAATAAGTGATGTGTGTGTGTGTGTGTTGTGTATATGTGTATGTGGTGTCTGTGTAGATGTGTGTGTGTTGTGTATGAGTGTGTATGTGGTATGTGTATATGTGGTGTGTGTGTGTAGTGTCTATATATGTGTGTTGTATATGTGTTGTGTATGTGTTGTGTATGTGTATGTGTTGTGTGTGTGAGTGTGTATGTGGTGTGTGTGTGTGGTGTCTGTGTATATGTGTGTGTTGTGTGTGTGGTATCTGTGTATATGTGCGTATGTGTGTGTGTCTGTGTATGTGTGTGTATGTGGTGTGTGTATGTGGTATCTGTGTATATGGGTGTGTTGTGTGTGGTGTCTGTGTATATGTGTGTATGTGTGTGTTGTGTGTATGTGTGTAGTGTCTGTGTATGTGTGTGTATGTGGTGTGTGTATGTGGTGTCTGTGTATATGTCTGAGTGTTGTTTGTGTGTGGTATCTGTGGATATGTGTGTGTTGTGTGTATGTGTGTGTATGTGGTGTATGTGTGTATGTGTGTGTATGTGCACGTTTGTATGTGTGTAGGGGAGGTATGTGCGTGCACACGAATAGAAAGACCAGAGATCAGCATGAGTGCTATTCCTCAGGAGCCATTGGCCGTGTTTTCCAAGCAGGGGCTCTTGGTGGCCCGGAGCTCACTGAGCAGCCCCCTGGCTGGCCTGCTCTCCTGTCGCAGCACTGGGATTACAGGAGTGCCCACCACAACTGGCTTCCCTTGCTTTCCTTTGGGGTGCTAAGCACTGAGCTCAGCTCCTCATATTTGAGAGCTAGACCCTTTGCTGGCGATCTTGGCCTCCCTTTTATCTTTCTAACTGGGTTAGGTCAGGGAAGAGAAGCTGACTAAGTAACGTGTTTTAGAATGGTGTGCTCCTCCGAGCCCCGTCAGAAAGTCTATTACAAGGCAGATTTCCCATGATTAAATGGAGCTGACACAAGGATAAATAGAGGGGTAGATATCTGGGGAGCACAAAGTGATGGCCCAGCTCCATCTGCCCCTCCCACCTTTCGGCCTCTTCCTTTGCCCCTGGCACCAGGTCCTGACACACCGCCTTCGTGGCGTTTTCTGTGTGGTCAAATTGGCTCCAGATTTTGGCCTTTGTCCCAATTGTTCCCAGTACTGGGCTCACTCTTTCTTTCCCCATCCTGTGGCGGCTCCTGTCACTCTTCTCAGGAAGGGCTTTTCTGGCCCACCAATCTGACAGGGCCTCTGTCACGGGCACCTATTGCAGTGAGCGACTCCTTGCTCATTTGCTGGCTGCTGGCTGTTTCTTCCCAGTGGACTGATTGCAGCACACACAGCGTGCTCCACAGGTCTCCTTCTTCTCCTGTTTCCTACCTCACAGTCAGCACCTAGGACAGGGCCCAGGTGGGGGCCTGGTAAGAACTTGCAGGGGGACACAGGAATGAGCAACACAGAGAACAACAACATATAATATGCTTATTATATACATGGAAAGACACGTGGGCCAGTATTCTCAGCTCTCTCTGGACTGTGTGACCTTGGAGAGAACCTGCCCTTTTGGATCTTTATTGCTTTTCTGACAAAATCAGGTTAAACTAGATCCATGAGATTCCTCACAGAGGCTCATCCTGAGACTGTCCATTCGCTTCGAAGCTGGGCGCTCTGAGAAGAATTGACCCTTTTGAACAAAAGCAATCTTATAGATGGTGTGCGCATCAAAGCCCCAACCATTGCAGGCTGCCGCTGATGGATCGGGACAGTCGGATAATAAATGAGAACAAAGAGAGAAAGAATGACTTAATTTATACAAGGTGAGATGCTCCGTTGTTGGTGGAACAGCTGCACACAAACACCACAGAACCTTTCTGATCAGTCAGAAAGGGCAATAACAATTAAAGCACAATTATGGAAAAATGTCCAGATTATTCTTTCCTGTATAATTTTGAAAGATTTCATAAAATTTTCTTTTAGACCTTCCCTACCCCCTTTTCTGCTTTATAGTTTATATTTGTTTTCCTCTCTTTTAAAAGCTTTAGAAGAACCATGGGATGCCTCATGAATTTGCCTGCTGTCCTTGTACGGGGGCCATGCCAATCTCCTCCATATGGTTCTGATTAATACACGTGCTGTGGATGCGAGCACAGGGCCATTCCTCTTGGGAAATGCTTTGTTAGTAGACACTGTTTGCTGAGTTCTTTCTCTCCTTCCCTACCATATACCTTTCAAAATATAGTGTCTCAATGTTCTGCGTTGATTCACTGTTGTTGCCTCAATACATTACCTCAGACTTGAGAGCTAAAAACAGCCCAAATGGATCCCTTTATTTTTGAGACAGTGTCTTTCTATGTGGTCTAGGCTGGATAGGCCTAAAACTTGCTACGTAGATCAGATCAGGCTGGCCTTGAACTCACAAAGATCTACCCACTCTCAGCTGCTCCCCTCTGCCACACTGAAGAATGCTTGGGGTTGCAATAAGCCTACCTGGGTAATCTTGATTATTATCCCCGTTTGAAGTCAGGGGATTGGCAGCCTTCATGCCATCTGTTTCCTGGTCTTCCTGTGCCATGTCACGTGGCTTAATTGCAGATTTCTGGGCAGTAAGTCATGAACACCTCTGTGTGTGAACAGGCATTAACTTTACACTACATAGAAAGCACAGATAATGAGGTATGTACCAAACAGAGAGGATGGGAGTGAATACATTTTGGGTACTCTCTTGTTTTGATCAAGGAAACAGGTGAAGGGAGCTAATCCCTTGGTTTGTCAAAGCAAAAGTTTTATGTAAGACAACACCATCCCCAGGAGCATGCAACAGTTAGGGAGAGGTGTTTCAGATCACAGGAAACTGGTTTTGAGCAGGACTCCTTTTCTTCACCTTTTAGCATCGTCTTGAGTTGATGGGATGTTGGCCTTCCCATTATGTAGTCCCTAGAAAATGTTGACAATGGTGGTTTGGTGTGAGCTCCTTTGCCATGTAATTGGCATTGAACAGTTTATTTGATGTGTATGTGTGTGTTTGTGTGGACACATGTGTACCCTTGCTCATGGCTCATGTGTGTGTTCATTTGGAGGCTAGAGGTCAACATCAGATGTCTTTCTCTATCTCTCCACTGTCATTTTTTGAGACAGGGTCTCTCTCTGAACCTGGAGCTCATTGACAATGAGCAGTAGGGATCTACCCATCTGTCTCCTCAGTGCTGGGATGGCAGATATAGGCTGTCACACCTCAGCTTTCCCAGAGCGCTTGCTCATCACATTAGGTTCTCAGGATTGTGTGATCTCAGTGACTGAGCCTTCTCTTCAGCTCTGCTTTAGACTTTTCTGCTGCAGTCTACCAATAGGACCAACCACACCACCCAAGCCTATCATGCCCCTGTAGAACACCAGAGATCAATTTCGGCCTTCCTTACCTGGCAACAGCATTTCCCAAGGGAGGAAAGTTAACTTCTCTTTGTCCTGAATCACCACTTCCAGAGAAGTTACAATTCTTTTGTTTCAGTGCTCACGTGATGGAGCAAGCATTTATGGGTTAGGGTTTGTAGGAGAAAGAGACAGTTGAAGAAAGAACAAAGGAGCGCAACTTAAATGAAATACTTGCCAGGTCCTAAGTGTGTGTTCTTGATGGTAAGACTCGCACAGCTCCAATAGGAAGCCTTGACAGAGATTGCTTCGGAAGGGAGGTGGCTTTTTCCTTTCACATGCTAATCACTTGCTCCTGGTGACATTTTTCTCCTTGACTGTAGTCAAGGAATTGAATAATTTATGGCATGAGTTTTGTTGAGAATTTACTGTGTCACAAGCAGGTTGTAATTTCACTAACAGTTCACTTAAGTTATTAAGTTAAAAAAATACAGTGGGTAGAATGGTGCAGTTGGAGGGGTCCCCCACCCCTAGCAAGTTCACATCTTCTATATTTTCAAAACAGAGCACTTGCCTGATTTTTATTCTGAATTAGATATGAGAGGGGAAAAAAAGCGCACATTAAATAAGTTAACTTATGTGCACATTATTGTTGAATTTTGAGAGGAGTAAACCAATTACTGAAGGTTTTGTAGAGACGGGAATAGCATTAAACACACAGTGCTCTGGTGCTGCTGCCACTGTTTTGTGAGTAATTGTCCCCCATTCACTCGTGATGAAACGTTGGCGGTGTTAAAAGGGGCCTGCAAGGTGGCTCAGCTGGTACGGGTGCTTGCTGCCAACCCGGAAGACCCGAGCCTGACCTCGAGATGTCACAGTGCCAGGAGAGAACCTGAAAGTTGTCCTCTGACCTCCACACATGAAGTCTCTCTGTCTCTCGTCTGTCATCTGTCTGTCTGTCAATATATATGTCCAATCCATATGGACCAGGAGAAAAGGAAAAAAACCTTTTAAACAGCCTCTCTCTGGGTCACCTGATGAGTCTCCATCTCCAGCCACTGGCCCTGGGTTCCCTGCCATGGCCTGTCCACTGTGATAAAAGGCAGCCCTGGCCACAGAGGAAAGCTCTACCCAGCTTCTGCCCCCAATGTCTCCACAGTCCAACAAAGACACATTTTAGGTTTCCTGTTACTTACATTTCTATGGATCCAGCCAGTGGGGATTTCTTCTCTTTTCTTTTCTTTTTTCTCTTCTTTTCTTTCTTTCTTATTTTTTTTTTTCTGAGACAGGGTTTCTCTGTGTAGCTTTGTGCCTTTCCTGGATCTCACTCTGTAGACCAGGCTGGCCTCAAACTCACAAAGATCTGCCTGCCTCTGCCTCCCGAATGCTGGCCAGTGGGAATTTCAAACAAGTCATTTCTTTCTTCAGGTAGATTATGCCCAGCATCCTGGAGGGGGCTGACTTTTGATTCCTCTAGGAGTTGCCATGTTCTTGTTGGTACCCTGGTGGTCTACTTTCTCATCCTGCCCTATTCCAACCCCAGCCCGGGAGACACTAGATCATAGTTCTTCCTCCTGGATGGGAATACATCTCAGCCTTCAAACTAGACATTTTTACCATCTGTTACAGGGACTCTAGAAACAGTCATGATGGAGCAAGTTGCAGTTAGCCATAAAAAAAAAAAAAAAAACCAGACAAGACTATGTCTCAATGCATCCAAAGCTGAGGAAATGGCCTCTTAAATTTCAGTTTAAAACAATGCAGCTGTATCCCTGCCTTCTCATAACAGGATTTATTTTTTGGAGCCATTTTAGAAAACTCACAGAACATTCCCATGTGCTCCTCTCCTGCTTTGCTCAGTTCTTCCCTACTAACATCTTTTAAAAGTTTGTGTGTGTGTGTGTGTGTGTGTGTGTGTGTGTGTGTGTCTGAAGTGTGGGTGCAGGTGCCTGTGGAGGCCAGAAGGGGGCACTAGATCCCCAATAGCTGAGTTACAGGTGTTGGGAACCCAATGTGGGTTCTGGGAACCAAATTCAGGTCCTCCGCAAGAGCAGCAAGGGCTTTTCACGCTCTCACTCTCTAGTATCTTTCTGATAAGCATCTTATGTTTGTATACATGGAATATTCATTGCTGCATCAATATCAGCCAACAGCTGCATCACGGTATGGTGTCATCAGAGACGCATTTCTGTTTGTGTGACCCTTCTCTCTACTTATAAAACCACCTGAATTCAACAGTGGGGACTTCACACTGACTTTACTGTTGCCCAATCACCTCTATATACAATGGCTGCATTTTCTTACTTTCTCAATTCCATTTTCATAAGACTTTGGGATTAAATTGTATGAGTTGGAGCGGGGTGGCTGGGGTTAGACTAATCATATTTAAACCATACTGGTGATGTACATTCTCAGGGCTTTTGAATACCACAGAAACTTTCTCAGCTTCTGTGAGCTTAACTTGAGGAGCTTAACTTGATATGGGGGTGGGGAGTCCTTGAGAGCCATGGAAGATTTCTCACCTCATCTGTCTGGGTCCTTTATCTTGTGAACTTTAAGGAAGAATTTCATGGAAAACCGGAGGGTGAGCTTAGAAAGGAGTTTATTATAGGAATATATTAAAGAGAAAGGAAGCAGCCAAGAGGTGGCAGAGCACACCTTTAATCCCAGTACCCAGGAGGTGGAGGCAGATGGATCTCTGTGAGTTCAAGACCAGTCTGGTCTACAGAGACAGTTCCAGGACACTCTGTCTCAAAAAACCAAAACCAAAACAAACAAACAAAACAAAACAAAAAAGAAAGAAAGAAAAAGTAAGGAGGCATGCACGGTTCTAGTATAACAAAATGGAGTCCCAGGAAAAGATGCTCTGAGGGTCATTGTCTAGGGATTAACCAGGCTTTTCTGTATTGAGGAATGGGAGGGGGTCAGACTAGCTGGCCTGCCCATGAGATGTCTATGTGCCTCTCTCCATCCCAGATGTGTGGGCTGGAGTTTCAGTCATGCCCTCATGGAAGGTAACAAAAACCCAGACCAGGAGCCTCTGGCATGTCTGGCATTTGTGGCCTCTGGCCAGGACAAAGTCATTTCTAGCTTCTGTCCAAGGATGAGAAATCGAGGTCCCTGTCTTTACACTGAGCAGCTTTCGTCTCCTGTTTTTATTACTGCGTGGCACATGGGGAGGGTCTATGCTCATTGTCAGGTCTATAGTGCCCTGGTCTTGTACTTTAGAGTTATGCGACCGTTGTTTATAAATTACCTAGTCTGTGGATTTGTTGTTATAGTGACTGAAGAGTCTAAGACAGCCCTGAAAAGTGCTAGGAAGGAAACCAGGCAAACATGGTTATGTGTGCATGGCATCTACTTCTGCTGGGGTGTTAGGGTCGGGCCTGTCTGAAGAGATGGTATGTAACTGGTGGAGCAGTAGGGGGTGGTATGAATATGTAGGGAAGGGTGTCAAGGCAGAGGGAACGGCAAGAGCAGAGCCTCTGAGTTGGATCTTGCTGTGCTGCGAGGTCCTGAAGGCACAAGGTTCGTGGAGCTGAGAGAGTGATGGGGAACAGAGGGGATGGATCAGGGAAGTCTGCAGGCTCTCCCTGGGAGGCCTTGCTCTGTTGTCTTGGGCACGTTCATCTTATCTAAAGAGAAGTCTAGTGTGATGGTGTGAATGAAGGAGGTTCTCACAGTCTCCTGTGTTTGGACACTTGGTCCCTACCGGAGGTACTGTTCTGAGAGGTGATGGAATTCCTGGGACATGGGACGTGGGGTTGTTGGGGGAGTGTTGTTTGGGTGGGAGCTCAACCACAACCCCTGGCACCCTGGCATCCCTATACCCAAAGAGTCTGGAATGTTTGGAAGGAGTCTGGTGGAAGATCCACCTAGGCACCCTTCCCCATGTCTTTCCCTAAACCCGCCCCTTCAAAGCCCACCAAACACAGCTCCTCCCCCAGAGAGGCTCAAGACCACTCCCACAGGGGATATATGCTGCATCCCAGAAAACAGACACCTGGTTCCTCCTGTCTCCTCTGTGTGTGTGTGGTTGTGTGTGTGGGGGGGTGGGGGGTGGGGGAGAGGAATCGCCCTGGAGTGCTTTACCCATTAAACCTGGGCTTTTCCAGTTCAGTCTGATTCAGTTTGCTGCGTCATCGTTGGAGACTCCTTCAGGAGGCCTAAAACGTATCAGATGTCTTTGAAGATTATATTCACTTTGGTTCCAACCGGAGCTGCTCTGCTCCCTACTTAGTCCTGACGTGAACTATACCGCAAGCCCGTGCACCATGGACTGAGCCGCTTTGGCCTCACCAGCCACCGTACCTTCCCATCACGTTGACTGACAGTCCCTACACCACTAGATAAAATAAATCCTTCCTCCCTCTATCGGGTGTTCTGTCAAGGAAAGGAGCAAAGGGACCAAACCCCTGGCTTTTGCCCTTGGCTCCTGGCAGTGCCTCTAAGCCTTGGGCTGTCCTGCTTGATTAGCTGTCTTCATTTGCCTAGGGACGTTGGGATACCCTAGACAGTCTGTGTGGTGGTCTGAGTGAGAATGGCCCTCATAGGCTCAGTTACTGAATAGTTGGTGTACAGGCAGTAGAGGTAGCACTTCGTTAGAGGAAATACAATCGCTAAGGGAGGGCTTTGGGTGTTCTATTCTGCCCACTTCCTGTCATGCCTCCTGCTTGCCGCCAAGCTTCTCATGGTGACTCTTATCCCTGTGGTACCACAAGCCCCAGTAAACTCTTTCTGTTCTAAGTTGCCTTGTCATGGTGTTTCATCACAGCGACAGAAAAGTAACCAATAGAGTGATACATGGTGGAGTCTTGGGGACACAGAGTATTCGATGGATCCATTGCTGGTTTGGAGGCTAGAGATTAGCCTGCGGGATAGTCACTTGTGTCTGGGAGACCGAAACCTGGGGGTACCTTGGGCTTGGTGAATTTCCGTGGCTGGTAGTATACTGTGAATGTTGTTACACCTCATTGCCAGGGAAAGTTCATGCTGTCTGTCACTCCACTTAGAAGGACACTGGATGCTCCATACTGGGAACTCTCTTGGAAGCTGCCCTATGCACCTCTTTATGTGGCTGCTCTCAATCTATGGCCTTTCACTGTAATGAACCATAACCACTGGGGCTGGATAGACGGTGTGACAGTTAAGAATGTGCCCTGTTCTTGCAGAGGACCTGAGTTTGGTTCTGGTACCCATGTAATGTTGGGTGGTTGACAACTGCTTTTAACCTCAGCTTCAGGGCATCTGATGCTCTCTTTTGGTCTTTGAGGGCACCTGCATTCACATGCACATTCTCTCTCTCACACACATATGTATATGAATAATTAATAAAATAAACCTTTAGAAACCCTGCACCATGAGTGTAACAGTTTGCAGAGACTCATTTTAGTCAATTATTGACCTAATGGCTCTCTTGGGGAATTCTAAACTTGGATTGGATATCAGAAGAGTGATCTTGAGGGTTCCTTAACTCTACAGTAGCCGTTGATGTAGAAGCAAGGGAGGATTCAGTTTGGGTTCCCACCTTAGGAAGGTTACAGTGGCTTTTCAGACATTGTCTATGATCTCTGTAAGACGTGGCAGAGGCAGATCCAGGGTGACCACAGTGGAGATGGTGAGAAGACGTTAGTTAAGGGTCATTCCTTTTTGTTGTTGATAAAGGCAACAGTAGCTGTTGACGACTTGCTTGTTGTATTTGCTGCCAGTGACTAGCATATAAACTCCTCTGTTACTGTTTTTAGATTAAAAAAGAATTTATGTCTGTGTGTATACGATTGCGTATGAGTACATGCCAGTGCCTGTGCAGGCCAGAAAAGGGCTTCGGAGCCCCTGGAGCTGGAATGAGCCCTCAGGCCTGGGTGCTGGGAATCAAACTCTGGTCCTCTGCAAGAGCAGTGTACATTCTTAAGTACCAGCTGATCTCTCCAGCCCCTAAAACCCACTATTAAATACCAGTGTGTCTTAGATTGTCTAATAGTTTGGATTTTCCATTGTCATAGGAACCTGGGGAGCTGTCCAGGGTACAGAAATGAGATTTCTGTCCTAAGAAGACCTTTTCTATATGCAGATTACATTTTTGACATTTTCAGAGGAACAAAAAAGATGAGAGACTTAATTTAATTTCCTCCCCAGATGATTAGCCAGAAGTTCTAGTTCACTGAGTTGTAAAGGTCAGAATCCACCCAAATTATGTTAGATGAGGTGGTTTTTTTTCTCTTTCTGTTTTTTTTTGTTTGTTTTGTTTGTAACTGACAATACCTGAAGAAACACTTTCTTTCTTTATTTGTTTTGGTTTTTCGAGACAGAGCTTCTGTGTGTTGCCCTGGATGTCCTGGAACTTGCTCTGTAGGCCATGCTGGCCTCAGATTCACAGAGATCCTCCTGCCTCTGCCTCCCGAGTGCTGGGATTAAAGGTGTGTGCGACCGCTGTGTGGCCTGGAGAAACACTTTCAAAGGAAGAAAGATTTACTTTGGTCTCAGCCTGTGGTTGACTGGTTCCATTGCTTCGAGTCCATGGAAGGCAGAATATCATGATGTAAGCGTCTGGTGACACAGAGTTGCTTACCTCATGCTGGCCAGTGAGCAGGCAGAGACGTGAGAAGGTCCTGGGGACATGTTCCCAGCTAAACCATAACATACACTGAGGACGGGAAGAGCCACGTGGCAGCCGCTTGCCATCTGGGTTCTTTCGTGTGAGTTCTAAAGACCATATAAATGCCTTTCCGTGACTATGGAGTTTCATAAATTCTTAATTTAGATTTCCCTAGAATCAGACAGAGGCAGGGTAGGATTTTGGAGAAGTGAGTTATGATTCAAGTTACCGTGATGGTACCAAGCTTCAGTCAGTCCTAGTGTGTGTGATAAGAACTGCTGTAGCTCCCACTCACATTGGACTTACTATGTGAAAGGTAGGTAGTGTATAAATCCTGCATGGGCTCAAACTCATTTGTTCTCGTGACAACTGTATGATTTCCTCATTTCACAGATGAGGATGCTGGGGTCGGAGGAAGGAGAGGGAGAGGGAGACAGGCAGAAAGACTACATCCAAGGCATATAGATAATGAGTGACAGAATTGGGAACACATAGGGCTTTAGCAGACTGCAGGACTGGACTACCTTCGGGAAGGGAGGGGAATGCTCTTCATAGCCGAGTTGATCTGAAGGTGGGAGGGGCTTCGGCAGTCCTACCTGGGTGAGAATGAGCGCACAGCACTGATTCTGTCTGTTAGTGGGTGTTTGTGAACATGGCCTAGGCGTGGCCTGTTGACACATTGGTCTACTTGGGGATAGAGTGTGGCATAATTCATAACCCCTTCAAAATCAAAAATCCTCTTTTAAAAACAGACTACCAGATGAAATGATATTACAATGGGTTTCTTAACATACTGTGTGGGTACGGAATGAAGAACACACACACAAATTTTTGTTGTTGTTGTTGTATTTGTTTAGATGTCCAACTGATTTCTTCCATCACTGCCTATCAGAATTTGCAATGGAGAGAGTCTTTTTTTTTTTTTTAATTAAAATCCTATTAGGACTGCAGGGCTTTCAGACATGTCTGATTCTTAGTCCGTGTTTCACAATTCTGTCCCATGTGTATAACTGATTCGGTCACAGCAGGATCCAGGGCAGCTGTCTCCACTCCCGAGGAAAAACCGATGATAAAGACAGCACTCTGTGGTTTTGCTGAACATTTGAGTTACTGCCTCTCTTTAAAAATAACCTAACTGGGCAAGATGGTGCTCGCCTTTAATCCCAGCAACCAGCAACCAGGAGGCAGAGGCAGTGGCAGGGGCAGGAAGGTCTCTGAGTTAGAGGCCGGCCTGGTTTATATAGTGAGCTCCAGGCCAGTCCTACTTTTTTTTTTTTAAATTAAATTTAATAAATTTTAATTTTTTAATTTAATTTTCTATTCATTTTAAGTACCAACTACAGGTCCCCCTCCCCTCTCTCCTCCCACCCCCCCCAGTTTTCTCCACCCTGAACCCACCCCCATTCCCACCTCCAAGGTAAGGCTTCCCATGGGGAGTCAGCGGAGCCTGACACACTCAACTGAGGCAGGTCTAAGCCCCTCCTCCTGCACCAAGGCTGTGGAAGGTGTCCCACCATAGGCACTGGGCTCCAAGAAGCTCGCTCATGCACCAGGGATGGATCCTGATCCCACTGTCAGGTCCCCTTAAGCAAGTCAAGTTACACAACTGTCTTGCTTATGCAGAGGGCCTAGTCCAGCCCCACGGATAGCCAGTCCTACTTAATGACAATCCTACTCCACCAGCACCACCACCAGCACCACCACCAGCACCAGCACCAGCATCAGCACCACCAACCACCACCACCAGCATCAGCATCAGCATCAGCATCGGCACCAGCATAGGCATGGGCACCGGCATCGGCACCAGCAGCAGCATTGGTGTCAGCATTGGCACTGGCATCGCCACCAGCATCAGCATCGGCATTGGCACCAGCAGCAGCACTAGCAGCAGCAGAGCACCACCACTACCAACCAGCACCACCATCTCTTCTATTTCCTGCCCTTTTAATCCGTATTGTTTTGTATAAATCTTTGTTGGTCATTAAAATAGTCTAATTGCTCCAAGACATTATTTTTAAAAAGATTACAAATACAAGACCTTAAAAATCAGACCTTGGCTTGCACAATCCTAGCAAGAAGACAATTTATTTCTATAATGAGGACCTATATTCTATCCAGAGCATCATTGTGATTTAAAATATACACGAAGGTATTTTTCTTGTTCATAACTGTAGAAGAATAGCATAGTTGCTGTGCTCCTTAAGCACATTATCTCATTAGTTTTTTTGTGGACAGTTCTGTAAAGGCAGCACAGAACATGATTTTAAGAAATATACGAAAGTTTCCAGGCACAGTGGGGCATGCCTTTTATCCCAGCACTCAGGAGGTAGAGGAAGGAAGAGCTCTGAGTTTAAGGCCAGCCTGATCTACATATGCGTTTCAGGCTACCCAGAGCTACACAGTGAGACCCTGTCTTCAAAACGCAAACAAACAAATAAAATGTGTGGAAGTTGTTGGCTAGAAAAGCAGGCCGAGCCAGTGTGACAGCTATCATTATGTTCATGAGTGAAAGGACTAACCTTTGGGTGTCAGTGACATTTAGTAGAAGACTTTGCACACTGTAGTATCAATAAAAGCCTCATTTAGGCTGAGGGCACAGCTCAGGGGCAGAGTGTTGACCTCACAAGTGTGAGAGCCTGGCTCTGATTCACAGGACTGCAAACGAACACCACAACATACTACACCATACCACACCATTCTACACCATACCACACCATACCACACCATACTATACCATACCACACCATACTACACCATACTACACCGTACCACACCATACTACACCATACCACACTGTACTATGCCACACCACTGGTTGGATGTATGGATGTATGGATATGCAGTGCTTAATTTTTCTCAATCTACTCTGTGAAACTGTGGTATGGTGATATTTTCTTTTGTACCAAAATGTTAATAAAGTTGCCTGGGGGGTCAGAGCTATTAGCAAGCCATAGCCAGAGTCTAGCGCACAAGTAGTGACGAGGCAGTCAGGTGGTTGGGTTTACGACCAATGAGAAAGGAGCACAGAAGTCTATTTAAAGACAACCCACAGGAAATACCTCCCTTTTTCTCGGAGAGGTTGCTTCAGCGAAAGAGGCTAGCCAGCGGCAAGCGGGTAAAGCTCTTAGCTCTGACCTCTTGGGTTTTTCTCCTTACCTTGGCCTTGTGTTTCTTCTTAAATACGTCTACACTGTGGTATTTGGATACTTGATCAAATGTTATTCTAGATGTTTCTGTGTGGACATTTTCCTCATTTTTTAAAATTTGAAGGCCTTATTAGAAGAAGGACTGACTTGAAAAGAGGGGCTTCTGCCTATGGCTTACCTTCTGACTCCAGCTGAAATGTCACTTCCTTGGGTCTCTAACCCATTGGCCAATGCTGTGGATTTCGGTCTTGTTGTCTCCCATAGTCACATGAAGCAATTTCTTAGACTACCTCAACCTCTGCCTCTTCTCTCTCTCTCTCTCTCTCTCTCTCTCTCTCTCTCTCTCTCACACACACACACACACACACACACACACACACACACACACACGCGCATCCCAATTGCATATATTTCTTTGGAATCTAAAAATGATGGATCTATTATATTAAAACTCTGGATGCAAAAATATACTGTTTTCAAATCCTGTATCAATCAAGCTCAGCATCAGCTTGGTCATGACCACGGAAAAGCTTGGAAACCATCTTGCTTTGTGCTTCGATCTTTTTCCTGTTACCCATTTCTTCGTCACACCCTTTCCCTGCTCTCCTTCTTCCCAAAGCTCCTTTGGGTTTACACTAACTCATCTCTTTAAAGATATTGGCGTCCACTGCTCATCAGAGTCTGGTTTGAAGCTGGGCATGATGGTCCATCCATGTAATCCCAGCACTTGGAAAGCCGAGGCAGGAGGATGGGGAGTTTGAAGACAGCTTGGGCTACAAGCTGGAATTTTATTTAAAAGTGGGTGGTGGGGGAGGGGGTTGGCCAGGAAGCTGATTTGCACTTAAGCTCTGGGAATTCCTGCATTGAGTTTGCTGAGGTTTGCCTTGAAAGAGATTAATGACCATCAGCAGTTTGGGCAACCCCAGTCTTCCCTGGTAAAGGATGTTCTAAGTCAAGTATTCAACTAACTTTAGAGAAGTATGTGGAATGTAGCCTAATTATTTTATTATGAGTTTATTATAATAAGTTTATTATGAGGAATGCCAGCATGGATTCTCTCGGTGGTTGTTCCCCTGAAGTTCTAGCTATGTAGATGGGATTGTACATAAGGAAATAAGGGAGGGCTGGCAAGATGATTTAGTGGGTAAAGGCACTTACTGCCAAGCCTGAGGACCTGAGTTTGAGTCCCAGGACCACACGACAGAAGGAGACCGCTGACTCTGGCAAGACGGCCTCTGACCTCCACACGAGTGCCGTGGTAATCGTGTGGACGCATACACACCCCACGTGAATAAAATGTAATACAAACTTTAATAGAAAATAAGAGGAAGGAGATCTTACGTCCACTTTACAGCCATCTGAGATTACAGAATAGGGGGGTTCAGAATGAGAAAGAGGGCAAGGCACAGAACCCAAGAACCTGAGGACAGACCGCCAAGATTAGCCCTGCGAGAATTCTAGAATCCCGGAGGGAGGTGACTTTACATCTTTACATTTCTTTATCTCTTCATTGGCCATAGTCCTTGTGAGTCCTTGGTCAACTTGTAGGTCTATAGTCTACACAGTATCTATCATTCTGGACTTTCAAAGCAAAATTTAGAAATTAAAAAAATATATAAAACTTCACTATGCGTCTGACAAATAAAAGGTAATTTTGGGGGGACTTTGGTGCTGCCCAGCATCACTACATGTGTGGCCCAGTGTCCTATGGGACACATAATTAATGAAGATATTTATGGAAGGGATTGGACGAAGAATTCCTTTTCTGTTCACACTCATATGATCTCCGACCCTTGGTCAGCTGCCTCATGGGGTGGAGCCTTACTATTGAGAGTTGCATCCATTATTTTAATTCTTTGCCTGGGTCCAGACATCGGTCCAGTGTTCTCGAAGTTAAGGGAGTATTGATCAGTTCTCTGGCTTTATAGATCTTCATTCAGCAAAGGTGCTCTTGAAGGCGACATGCAGCTCTCTTGGGGAGAAACATCTGTGCCATAAAAATTTCAAGAGCTGCAGTAACAACCATCTGTTTTCATTATTTGAAGCGCAGCCCTCTCTGGCTGTTGGTCCGGACGACCTCTCGGAGTCCTTTGCGGCAGCACATTTAAAGACTCTTTCTCTGCCGGAGAAACGAAGCAAATCTTCCAGAAGCAGATCAACAGGGGACTCCTAAGTGTTCACTCTTTTATACCGAGGCCTTTGCTGCTCTGAGGATAAGGATCGGGGGGTTAAATGGTTTCTAAGCAGACCAAATGATAACCAGTTGGTATAGAGGTTGGTTTCTTTCGTTGGTGTCCCCCAAAGACGTCATAGTCATAGACAAATTCAGAACGAGCTTGCCATTCCTACATTAGTGTCCCAGAGACAAAAAAGCAGGCAGAATAACACAGTCATGTTCAGTTCACAGGCCCCAAAAGAATGGTAGACTTAATAATGCTTTTGGCACTACCAAATACCAGATTGGAAAAACTACATATTTTCACCAACAAAAGGCACTTAGAAAAACGAAGCTTGATGGCTTAACTCCTCTGTCTCTTTTTGTTTAGTAATTGTTTAGTAAAGGAAAACGATATATTTCAAGAAGAAGAGATAAACATGATGACTTTTGTGTTGGCTTGCAGACGAGGCATCCTGGGGTACTCAGCCCATTATGGGAGCTAATGCCTCCCATTAGCCTGGTAGGGAGGGTGGGGACCACAGACGTTCCGTTTCTAGGCAAAGGCAAGAATTGCGGTTGTCTTTCAGTCAGAGCTTTTTCATATGTGTGTGCCATGGCACACGTGGAAGTCAGAGGGCGACGTGAGGTGTTTGTCCTGGCCTTCCACATCCTCTGAGACAAGAACTCTTCCTGCCTGGTGCGTGTGCCAGGTCAGCGGGCCCAGAGGCAGGGGCTTCCCTTCTTCCCCTTCCTTCTCTTTGTGGGATGGTGTTACAGGTGTGTGCTGGGATTGGAGATGAGTGCTGGCTTTACTTGGGTTTAGGGATCGGAACTCAGTTCCTCACACTTGAGTGTCAGACACTCTATCTTCCCAGTTACCTTTCCTGCATGATGTTGTCTTTTGTGGAAGGAAGTCTCCACTGAACTAGAAGGCCATTTTCTTCTTCATAAGGAAATCGCAGTTTGGTTTCCAAGTTTGTTCCATCAGAATTCTGGAAAGATGCATGCAAAGATCTTGCTTCATCATTGAGGCCTGATAACAGCCTCCTGACTATCCCGGAAATAGAGAGTGGGGCTCTGAGGCAGTAGATGACCTAGCTCAGTGGTTATCCACCCTCCTAAGGCTGTGACCCTTTAACATGGTTTTTCATGTTGGGATGACCCCCAACCATACAATAATTTTTGTTGCTACTTCGTAACTATAATTTTGTTACTGTTATGAGTCATAATGTAAATATTTGACATGCAGGATATCTGATATGCAACCCCTGTGAAGAGGTTGTTTGATTCTCCCCAAAGGAGTTTCAACCTGTGGGTTGAGAATCACTAATCTAGAGTTTGTGAGGCTTAAAGTTTTTAGAGCTCTTTTGAGAAAACACAGGACTGGAGGGATAGCTCAGTAGTTAAGAGCACTTGCTACTCTTCCTGAGGATCCAAGCTCGGTATCCGTGTCAGATAGCTCAGAATCACCTACTCCAGTTCCAGGGCATCCAACATCCTCTTCTACCCTCTTAGGGTATATACACCCATGTGGCATATGCACACACACATACACACACACACACACACACACACACACACACACACACACAAAACAAAAATGATGAGTTCAAGATTGAGTAAGGACATAAAGTTTGAGATTGAAAATAGTAAAAGAAAATGTGGAATATTAGTTTAAGATGTCTTACATTCGTTTATGTTGTGAATATTTATTTAACGATGCAAAGATGTGCTGCATTTTTTTATGTTGCGTTTGTTTAACTCTGTAAAGCTGTGTCACTTTGCTTGCCTAAAACAACTGATTGGTCTAATAAAGAGCTGAATGGCCAATAGCTAGGCAGGAGAGGGATAGGTGGGACTGGCCTGCAGAGAGAATAAATAGGAGAAATCTTGGCTTGAGAAAAAGGGGAGGAGTGAGAAAAGGAGAAGGAGAGGAGGACACCAGGGACCAGTTATCCAGCCACACAGCCAGCCATGGAGTAAGAAGGAAAGAAAGATATATAGAATAAAAAAAAGGAAAAATGCCCAGAGGCAAAACTTAGTTAAAGAGAAATGGGATAATTTAAGATAGAAAAGCTGGCTAGAAACAAGCCAAGCTAAGGACAGACATTCATAAGTAAGAATAAGTCTCTGTGTATTTATTTGGGAGCTGAGTGGTGGGCCCCCAAAGAATAATAATAATAAAAAACTACAAGAAGGTTTCAGTTTATAGTAACTCTTCATAACAGTCAGGACATAGGATCAGCCTGAATGTCACCAGTGGGCAGCCACAAAAGGGTTAAGCATCCTGTCATCTGTAAGGACATGGATGAACTTGGTAGGATATTACTATGTCAAGTGAAATAAACCAAGCACAGAAAGAAAAATACCAACCTGACTTCATTCATACAGGAAGTTTAAAAACAATGGATCTCATGGGGACGGAGAGGGTGTGGTGGTTTGCAGAGATAGTGAGGAGGCTGGGGAGAGGAAGGTCAGTGGGTCCCCAGTCCTCCCAGACAGGGTGAGTCCATGCTGTGTTTTCTGGCACACTAGGATGCATTGCACACCCTGAAAGAGCTAGAAGAGCACTTTGTGCTCACCATAAAGAAATGGCGAGGGTGTGAGGTATGTGTGTTCTTTATTCTGACTTGAGGCTCAGAATATTACGTCGTAGTTCATAAATACGATGAATTATCACCTCAAAAAAAGTGGGAACTGGCAAATACACACAAAAACCCCCTCGGAATCCAAAAATATGGCATATCATTTTTAGTGATTTAGAAAAAGAACCATTTGTGTATGTGTGTGTGTGTGTGTGTGTGTGTGTGTGTGTGTGTATGAGTGTGCTTGCTCATGAATGTACAGAGCAGAGGTCTACACTGAGCATCTTTCTCTATTGTTCTTTGCCTTTATTCTGTGGGTTCAGCATCTTTCACTGAAACAGCGAGCTCCTGGGATCTGCCTGGCTCCCTCCCCTCCGGCACTGGGTTACCAGCAGGCACTGCCATGCTTGGCTCTGTGTGGATTCTGGCAGTCGGGCTGTCTTGCTCCTACTTGATCCACTTGTACAGCACTTTCCCATGGAGCCGTCTTCACAGCCCTTGATGCTGTAGAACTTGTCTTTTATTGAGAATTTTTCCTTTCCATCTTTAGCTCTGTAGTCTTCAGCTATCTTGGGTGGATGTGGACATGTACGTATTTGTTGCAGCACACAGGCGGCGCTCGGAGGACAGCTTGAGGAAGTTGGTCCTCGCCACCGTATGGGTTCTGGTTGAACTCAGGTAGTCAAGCTTGGTGGCGAACGCCCTTGCCCACTGAGCCATTCCACCAACCTGGTTGTGTAGTCTTGACAATGTTTTTTTTTTTTTAATTTAAAAAATTTTTTTTTTTTGTTTTGCTTTCTATTTAGAAGATAGAAAGATAATTCAGAGTTGTTGTTTTTTCTTCTCTAGCATGGTTGGCATTTTTTCTTTCTATAGTGACGTTCATTTTATGCATCTCTTCTTTCAGTTTGTTCTGTTTTTGAGTGAGGGCTTCTGGCCTGGGCTGACCTCAAACTCACTGTGGAGCTGAGGATGGCCTTGAACTTCTGTCTCCTTCTGCCTCCACCTCCTAAGTACCTGGGAATGCAGGGCATGCAGCCCCATGCTCAGTTTATGTGGTCCTGGGGATGGACCCCAGAGCTGCCTGCATCCCGGGCAAGCTCTGGATTGGCTGAGCCACATCCCCAGGCCAAATCAGTCAAGCGCTCAACTGACTAAACCATGTCCCTAGGCCAAGAAAGCTTATTTTAGTGTCCAAATCCTTTGTTGGGAATTCCATTTACATTTTTAAGATTGGTTAGGGTTCAAATTAGGGAAAGTGAGAGCCGGTTTCCCTTGTGTATAGGCCCTGATATTTAAAGGCATTTCAGGTGTCCTCAGACAGTGAAGAGTCTTGGTCTCTGAGTTGACAGTACACAGCTCTTGAGGTCCTTGTACGCTATAAATTTGGTGTTATCTTCATTAGCGTCAGAGCTTCTCGCTGTTGAGTCAGGAAGAAGATGAACCCTTCCCCCATGTATTCAGCTGAGCTCTCTCTGTTCATTAATTTGATGATCACACAAACCAAGAGTGTGTTCATTATTAGTCAACATTTGTCATCCCTTTAAATGATTATCATTTTGTGTGTGATCTAAAAATTTTTGGTACATTTCTTTTTATGATACCAGAGCAATTTCTATTTCAGTTATCATGTTTATCTCCTTCATCACATGTTCCATTATTTTTTGACCTGAGCTTCCCATTACTTGATCAATTTAAGGAGACAAAAAACAAAACGTACTCTTTTTAGAAACCAAATGAGAATTCGAGACTCTTTCACCTTACTTTGTTAAAAGGCATTTTTCTAAATTATATTTAAAATGGTGTGTTTAAAATTTCCTGGTTATATTATATATATATTATATATAATATATATATACATATATATATTATATATATATATATAAAGAAAAGGCACATATAGTGGGTTTCAAATTATGCATGCAGTTCCCTCTCTGACAAGACAGAGCCCTGTTTTGACAGTGGGCTGACTAGCACTGAATCTTCTTGCAATTTTTGCATATCAATGATTGGAAGCTGTTTTCACAGATGAGCGTCAGGCTTGATGCCTTTCAGGTCATGACAGGAGCCCAGACTCTTGCCCTGACCATCCTGTTGGTGGATGAGTCAGCACAGTGGGAAGTAGGGCTGTTCCCACCCACTCCTCCAAGAAGGTGAGCAGCATTTTAACTATACATGGAAGGGACTGGAAAACACATCTTCACACCTCACACCCCAAAATCAATGCATCCCCAATTAAATGTCCCTTTTCATCAAACATTAGAAAAGTCGCCAATCATCCTGATGCCACTTGAAACAATAGAGCAGTCAATGTGGAAAGAAACACTGTTCTATGATTTGGGGGTGAGATGTCCCGTACAGGCTTGTGTTCCAAGTGCTTGCTCCCAGCTGGTGGTACCATTTTGGGAGGTCCTGGGACTATGGCAGGGCCAAACTGGTGGAGGTAGGTCACCAGGTGCAGGTCTGGGAAGGTTTTAGCCTCGCTTTAGGTTCCCGGGCATACTCTGCTTTCTGATCTTCCACCTGCTACCACCCAGTCCTGCCACCATGGGCAGAGCTGCCCTGTCATCCCTCCCTGCTAGGTGGGCTGCAACACTTGACGCCACAGCCCCTTCCTAGGTATTTGGTGAAAGCGATGTTAGTAACTAATATGCGTCTAATAGTAACTAATACGATGTCTAAAGAAATTATGCCAGGTGGTGGTAGCACATGCCTTTAATACCAGCACTCAGGAGGCAGAGGCAGATGGATTTCTGAGTTTGAGGCCAGCCTGGTCTACAGAGTGAGTTCCAGGACAGCCAGGGCTACACAGAGAAAACTTGTCCTTTTTTTTTGTTGTTGTTTTTTGAGACAGGATTTCTCCATGTAGTTTTGGAGCCTGTCCTGGATCTTGCTCTGTAGACCAGGCTGGCCTCAAACTCACAGAGATCCGCCTGGCTCTGCCTCCCAAGTGCTGGGATTAAAAGCACGCCCCACCGCCACCTGGCTGAGAAAACCTGTCTTAAAAATTAAAACTAAAACTAAAAAAAAATAAATAAAAAGAAATTGCAGTTGAAAATGCACTGGCTTTGAAAATATGTATGGGAACTCTACTAGGACACTCATGTTCCCTACCCCACAGCTCTGCAAGAGGGAGGTGCTAATGAGGGACCCTAAAGTTTAAACTTCATTGCCTTCCCAGTAAATACACCTCAGCTGTAAAGATAAACCACAGTCGTGAGCTCTTGTTTGTTCATATAGTTTTCTTTCTGGGGTGTGAACTTGGAATTTATTTTCTAAGTGAAAATTTTAATTGGAATATTTTCGTGTATATGTGTGTGTGTGTGTGTGTGTGTGTGTGTGTGTGTGTGTCTGTGTGTGTATGTCTGTGTGTATGTATGTCTGTGTGTATGTATATGTGTCTCTCTCTGTGTGTCTGTGTGTGTCTGTGTCTCTGTGTGTATTTGTGTTTATATGTCTGTGTGTGTGTGTGTATCTGTGTGTGTGTCTGTGTGTGTGTTATTGTGTGCAGCTCAGAAGTCAACCTCTGCTGGTGTTTCTCAGGAGCTATCCACCTTGTTTTTTGATTGGTGAGACATCTCCTTTGCTCTACCCGCTCAGCACTAGGGTTACAGTTTCGTGCCACCACGCCCAGCTCTAACTTGAAGGCTGGTGTTTGAACCTGGGTCCTCATGCTTGCAAGTCAGTTACTTCACTCACTGAGCTATCGCACTGTCCCCCGATCAAATGCTTTCTAGCCTACTTCGTTGTTTCCTCTTTCTGGTTTTATCTCCCTTTGTGCCTCCTCTCCCCTGTGCATCTGGTAAAGGCTCATCTCTGTATAGTCTTACGTATCTTCGCTTTGGTTATCTTTCTGTTACTGTAACCAATGCCTGAAATAAATCAACTTCTAAGGATGAAAAGTTTATCCTGACTTGTGGTTTTGGAGGCTTCTGTTCACCACTGATGGAGCTGATATGGGCATATAATAGCCCATTCTATCGTGGCAGGGGTGTGTGGTGGAATGAGCCTGCTCACCTCGGGGAGAGAACAGGGGGTCACAGTCCCAATCATGGGCTGTTCTCCAGCGACCTGAAACTTGCTGTTAGCTCCCACTCCTCGACGAGTCCACCACCTCCTAGTAGTGCCAAGATGAGCACCAAGCCTTTAGCCCAGGGGCTTTGGGGGATGTCCCAGATCCAAACTACACTGTAGCCTCTTCATGCAATGAAAATAACTTTTTATTATATTATATTATATTATATTATATTATATTATATTATATTATA
>CABHPQ010168976.1:9340-29821 GCA_902168405.1 Peromyscus aztecus | reverse complement strand
AGAGAGAGAGAGAGAGAGAGAGAGAGAGAGAGAGAGAGAGAGAGAGATTATGTTAATTAGTTTCTGGTGGTCGACTCCCAGGCTAGGCAGGTGCTTTGCCACTGAGTCATACCCTAGCCCTCCTGTAATCAGTTTTAAGTTTTCTTCCTTTAAAATTCTTTTCATAGTACATATTCATTGTGTATGAACTCTGTCCCATAAGGACATTTTCATACAAATACATTTTGTATGTCTGTTCTATTCCCCTGTCCTCCTCTTCCCCCCTCCCATTAGACACTTTTGATCCCCGGACACTTTCCCTACTACTTTCATATCATAGATACATACATGATTTTATGTATCTATAGTAAATGCTAGGAGCCACGTATGAGAGAAAACATATAATATTTGTCCTTTTGAGATTGACTCAATATGGTTAATATGTCTTAGTTAGGTTTCTATTGCAGTAATTAAAAAAAAACAAAACACCACAACCAAAGGCAAGTTGGGGAGGAAAGGGTTTATTTCAGTTTACAACTCTGAGGTCACACTCCATCACTGAGGGAAGTCAGGGCAGGAACTCAGGGCAGGAACTGATGCAGAGGCCAGGAAGGGACATTGCTTATGGGTTTACTCAGTCTGCTTTCTTTCTTCCTTTCTTTCTTTCTTTCTTTCTTTCTTTCTTTCTTTCTTTCTTTCTTCCTTTCTTTTTTTTTTTTTTGGTTTTTCGAGACAGGGTTTCTCTGTGTAGCTTTGCGCCTTTCCTGGAACTCACTCTGGAGACCAGGCTGGCCTCGAACTCACAGAGATCCGCCTGCCTCTGCCTCCCGAGTGCTGGGATTAAAGGCGTGCGCCACCACCGCCCAGCTCAGCCTGCTTTCTTAAGGCACCCAGAACCACTTGCCCAGAGTAACACTGCCCCCAGTTAGCTGGGCCATCCTACATTACATCAATTGAGAAAATGCCCCAGACACTTGCCTATAAGGCCAATCTTATAGAGGCATTTTGTCAATTGAAGTTCCTTGTTCCCAGACGATACTCACTTGTTATATGACTATTCCAGGTCATATCTAGTCTCCTGCAAATGGAATAACGCTTTGAATTTTTTCATTTTGTAACTTATACACGTCTGCACATCCTCTAGTATTTAGGGTCAACCTACTGCCTTAGATTCATGCGACACACCATCAAATATTCACAATTCCCAGGGATAAATGACCCACCAGTTGCCCAACAGTGTGAAAGAGGCAAATACATCACATTCAGGAAACAGATTGAAGTCCCTCTTCTGGCTCCTTCTAAAAGAGGGAAGTGTGGGAACCACTGTGGCAGTGAGCACACCTGTGATGTCAAGGGATGTAAGTGAGGATTTCATGGTGCTGAGGACATTGCCTTGCTCTGGCAGTGGTTCCTTGTGTGCATGTGATTGAGGGAAGCCAGAAGACGTATGAATTGTCTGTTCCACAACCACTTTTGTTCTTATAAAACGACGATTTCATGTGGCTCATTCTGACAAGTTCTTCCTTACCCGAGGCTGAGATTCAATTGTCCCATTGCTACCCAGCAGTTTTCCAACTGCTGTACAAAAGGGATTTCAGTGCCGTCTCTAGTGTGTTGTGGCAGCTCACATTCTCTCTGCCCCCTCCTCCCAGAAGCACTGGATATAAGAGTAGAAAATTCTATACTTTCCATGTTATTTCAAAATTATGACTTCTAAAAATTATCTGGAGAGCCTGAATTACACTGCTATCCTCTCCGTTTACTTACGCTCTGTTCTGCTTCACTGGCCCGTCTGTAGGCGCCATTATACTGTACTGGGATGAAGCACCTGTTTCCATGATTAAACCCTTACTGGACTTGCCCTAAGTAAGGGTAATATTCCCTCCTTGACCTCTTCCTCATGTCCTCCTCCTCTTTCTCCTCCTTCTTTTGAAAAGATTTACTTATTTTTGTTTATGTGTGTGAGCATTTTTTCATATATTTTACACACACACACACACACACACACACACACACACACACACACACAGCCCCCGCATGCAGTGGCTGAAGAGTTCAGGAGAGAGTGTCTGATCAGAAGAGAGTTTCAGCTTCCCTGGAACTCTAGTTCCAGATGACTGTGAGTCACTGTGTGGGTGCTGGAAACTGAAACTGGGTCCTGTTTGAGAGTAGACAGTGGTTTGTTTGTTTGTTTGTTTGTTTACTTATTTTGGTTTTTCAAGACAGGGTTTCTCTGTGTAGCTTTGGCTCCTTTCCTGGAACTCACTCTGTAGCCCAGGCTAGCCTCAAACTCACAGAGATACACCCGCCTCTGCCTCCCGAGTGCTGGGATTAAAGGCGTGTGCTGCCACTGCCCGGCATTGACAATGGTCTTAACAACTGAGCCATCTCTCCAACCCCAAGCTCTGATTTTCTTAAACAACATCCTCAGATCTAGAAGGATGTACTCTAGAGTGAAGACAGGATACAGTATGGACAACATGTCCAGGTGCTAGAATTAGGATCTGTTAGAACTTTATAATATCTGAGTAACTACCAGTCGGTTCAGTATTCCAGAATTGTCAGTGGATGGTACAACTGTTTTTTTTTTAAAGAATTTATATTTTATTATTTTTAATTACATATATGTTGTGTGCATGTGTATATAGCTGCTTATCAGTGTGTACACATTAGAGCAGGTACCTGTTAGGCCAAAAGTATCAGGTCCCCTGGAGCTGAAGTTGCAGGTGGTTGTGAGCTGCCTGATATGGGTGTTGGACACTGAACTTGGGTCTTCTGGAAGAGCAGTAAGATCTATTAACCTATTATCCACCTCTCCAGCCCCAGATACTATGCCTATTGGTCAGTGTTCTATTGCTGAGAAGAGATAATGTGACCAAGGCAATTCTTATAATAAAAAACATTTAATTGGGGCTGGCTTACAGTTTCAGAGGTTTAGTCCGTTATCATCATGGTGGGAAACATGGTGACATACAGGCAGACATGGTGCTGGAGAAGTAGCTGAGAGTTCTACATTGAGATCTACAGGCAGCAGGAAGAGAGAGATACAGGGCCTGGCTTGGGCTTTTGAAATGTCAAAGCCTATCCCCGTGATAGACTTCCTCCAACAATACCACACCTACTCCAACAAGGCCATACCTCCTGATCCTTCTCAAAAAGTGCTACTATCTGGTGACTAAGCATTCAAATATATGAGCCTATGAGGGTCATTCTTATTCAAACTATCATAGTGAGGAACAGGACATTTGTCTAATTTTGAACTGACTTCCAACCAGCTATGAAGGTAGAAATAGTCACTTTATAGTGAGAAACAAAACAAAACAAAACAAAACCTGGCAGAAACCACTTTGGCTAAGTGATCCAAGTAAATATTACTAACAATGGCACAAAATGACAGGCTCTGTCTCCTGATAGGATGGTAGTAAGGGTCCAGCATCACACCAGCACTGTTCCTGCCTGAAGTGGACAGCCTGAATCTAATCCCCATGAAGCATCAACCCCCAAATGAAAGAAGTTTTGCAAAGTAATTATTCTGTTATCCTTAAGACATCTCTTGAGAAACAACGGCTGAGTCTCAGGTGGAAGGGGCGGTAGGCGTAGTGTGCAGCTGTGACGTATGAGGCCAGATTACACCCAATACCAAATGTTATGCAGGAAAGGGTGCACACAATTGGAAAAAGATGGACTTTGCTTAGTAGCCGTCAATACTATACTGGCAATGAACTCCACACTTCATGATGTAGTGTAGTTCTAGCAGAGAGTACTGACATTACGAAATATACTCCGAGCCATTAAAGAGGGGAAGGGTCAAGATGTCTGCAATTTGCTCTCAAATGGTTCAGAAAGAAATTATAGAGGGTTGGTGAGATGGCTCAGCAGGTAAAGGCATTTGTCTCACATGTCTGATAACTTGCATTTGATCCTGGGACCCCTGGGTGGAAGCAGAAAACTGACTTGCAAAAGTTGTCCTCTGACCTCCTCACACGTACCATGGCATGCATGCGTCCACACTCATGCACCCGTATCATACATACGTACATGTGCACATAGTAATAAATGAATAAATAAATAATAATGGGATAAGTTACATTGACCTTGTAACCTGAAGTCTGAAATTATTTCAAAACAAAGAGTTCAAAAATATAATGCATAAAAATCTATAAATTTTTCTTGGAAATTCTCTTTTTGATTTTATGTTGCCATTAAAATAATTGGTGTGTTAGCTGCTATAGGAAACCATAGTGTCACATGAAAAACACCACCAAATGTCACTCAGCCCAGGGCTTGTGTTTTTAATGTTGTGCCCCATTGATTCTAAGATCATATTTTATCATCTAGGAAATCAAGATGAATCTTAAAATTGGTGGTATATACCATAGTTTGATTATAGCATTTGTTTTGGGTGCTACATAAACATTTGATGAATCTCAGACTTGATAAAATCTGATACCTGCTGGTCCTGTAGGTTCTGGATCGACTTAAAAGAGGACCAGGAGCTGGCAGGTTTCATATTGTTCATAACATTTCTTTTCAGGAGTCGCAGGGGTCCTAGCTCCTGTGTGCCATCTCAAGCTTTTCAAATGTAAGATATATTGTGGACCAATGACTATACATGTAATAGACGCACTGCTTATTCACCACCCAGTCTTCTATTAAGTGTAGCCTGCTAATATGGTATACTACTTACCTTCTGAACCATGATGGGAAGAAGGGGTAGGGGCCCAGGAGAGAATGTGATTTAGCTGAACACCCCCTCATACCTCCCATCATGGTGTACTGAAACCTTGGAAACCACCTGCCCAGATAAACCTTTCTCCCTTTGGGTTGTTTCTGTCTTGTATTAAGGTCACAGAGATATAAAAATAATCAGCAGAGGAAAGGGTGTGTGTCTTTCCAGGGAACTTCTAGCTTCTCATGATGAACTGAAGAGAATCCTTAGATCTAGCTTTCCTGGACATTTCAGTGCTTGGGTATTTCCAGCAAGTTCAGGTTCAATAGAGGGGATTCAATATGTTGTCTAGGGTTGTCATTCTCAAAGTGTGGTCCTGAGATGAGCCACATCAGACCAGCTACACTTGGGAACTTGGGTAAAATCTTGGGCTCCATCACAGACCTCTCTAGACTAGTGCTGGGAACTCCATCAGGTACATTGGTTGCAGGCTCAATAACGGTTTGGTCTGAGTCACTGGGTCGTTTCGGTGGCCACACAGTGTTTCTTACTAATTTCAGTCCTACATTGGTTTCCATAGGTTGGTTCTGTCTTCAGCATGGGTCCTTTTTTCTACTGCTTTCCATGCTTGTCAGTTTCTCTACTTTACACGGACTTGTAGGTTTTTACCTAGTTGGCTGTTGGATGTTTTAGTAGTCCTTAACTATATTTTGATTTATTCTTTGAGAATTTCATATATGTATGCAATGTATTTCAATCATGTCCCTTCCCCCTCCTCAATTCCACCTAGAACCCTCTCCTTCCAACTTCATGCCTTCTATTGTTTTTTAAACCCATTTGAATCTAGTGCCAGTATGTGGATGGATGATGTAGGGCCATCCACTGGAACATGGGCAACCTTCCAGGGGTTACATCCCAGAAGAAAACTGGCTCTCCTTCCCCCAGCAGCCATCAATTGCTAATAGTTTCTCAGATAAAGGTGGGGCTTTGTGAGTCCCTCCCCATCCATGCTGGAATTTTGAGTGAGTTGATTTTTTTTTCCCAAGACAGGGTTTCTCTGTGTTGTTTTGGTCCCTGTCCTGGAACTCACTCTGTAGACCAGGCTGGCCTCGAACTCACAGAGATCCACCTGGCTCTGCCTCTGCTGGGATTAAAGGCGTGTGCCACCGCTGCCTGGCTGAGTGAGTTGATCTTCTGTAGATCTTCTGTAGGCAGCTGTAGCTGTGTGAGCTCATGAGTGCAACAGCCCTGTGGTGTTCGGAAGACGTTGTTCTGAGCGGTCCCCCACAACCTTTGGCTCTTGCAATCTCCCGCCTCCCTTTCTGCGATGTTCCTTGGTATATGATATCCGTCCCATTCAGGGCTGAGCACTTACAGTGGCATGTTCTCTGATCTTTGATCACTCGGGAGTCTGCACCAAGTGCATCTACTGCAAAAAGAAGCATCTCTGATGAAGGCGGGGGCTGCACTCCAGGAGAGTATTTAGAAGGCAGCTTGATACTACATCTATTGAGCGAAATAGTAGAGTTTCTGGTCGGGCCTGTGACTTCTGTCACTGTTACTTGGCCTGGTTTACAGTGCCAGGAGGAATGAGTTCTGAAGTGTTCAGAGACCACACCTGACATGTCATGAGACAATGTTCCTATCTGAATGGAGTCCATGGGAAGGGCTGGAAATGTCAGGAAGGGTTTAAGATGACACCCGGGACAGGTAGAGCAAAGGAAAGCACACTTGTGAGAGCCTTGTATGTGTTCGGATGGACTGAACCCTTAAATAAGAATGTTCAGTGTCTACTTCCAAGCAGATTTCAACTCCTCATCATTATTAACTGGGAACTGTATTACTTATAAGTGAAAATAAACATAAATCTAAACGCATTGTTAAGCTTGTTTTTATTGAAACACACCTGGTGAGTTGATGGGGTGTTTCATATAGATCTGCTTTGAGGGTTTTTTTTTCATATCTGGATGAAATACAGTTAACCACTGAATATACATAATGATGGAAATTTGTCTGGAGGCAGTTTCTTAAATACAGATAGAGTAGTTGGAGAGAGTTAATTTACGTCTCTAACGTCTTGACTTGAATGCTAATTCAGGATGTAAATGTCACAGTTTGCAAGCTTCAGGAGTCACAGTGATTACTCCACAAGTACAATATTTGAATAATCATAACAGAGTTTTTTTTACTATGGAAGAGTAGAGATGATCCTTCAGTGAGCCCTGAGTTCCAACAGCTATATTGTTAGTCTCAGGCATAATCTCAACACAGTGTATTTGTTGTTATAAATATGCCACTTATAATTAGACATTAGTTATGAAATAACATGGATTTTCCATGAGTCTGTAGAAATATATGTAAATGAAATGATGACTCACTTTTAAAAACATAACCCATGAAATGCAGCATTTGAGATGAACTGTTTTAAAACTGTATCCAGGTGAAGACAAACACTATTTTATCAGGAATTCTTATGCTAATGAAAGCATGCCTGAATTGCTTTCTGAAAGAAGTGAAATCGTAATTATTTTAAAAAGTTCATTAAAATTAGATTTAAATTATTTCCCTAAAATGTAGGGCATTTATGGGGCTAGAAAAATGGCTCAGTGGGTAAGCATGCTTTCTCTACAAGAATGAGGAACAGTTCTACTCCTTGGCATCCACATAGAAGACTAGATGTAGTCACATGACTTTGTGTGCATGTAATCCCAGCACTAGGGAGTGACAGACGGGTCCTGAGAGCAGACTGGCCAGCCAGCCAAAGTGGTGGTGAGCCTCTGGTTCTGGGAGAGGCTTTGTCTCAAGGCAATAAGGCAGAGAGCTCAGGCCTCCATATACACATGCACCAGCACGCCCATGCAGCGGCATACACATCTGCACAGTCATGTGTGTGCACTACACCCATACACACTAATTACGTACACCCATACCCCCACACCCAATATACACACAGGCATTTATCTAACACAGTGTTTCTCAAAGTCCGTCTGTCCCCCCAAATCAACAATACCAGTAGCACCCAGGGAAAACCTGTTAGTAACACAGACTTAGGTCTGGTTCCTATCTCTACAAGGAAAAAAAGAAAGCCCAGCAGGGTCTGGGGATTGAACTCTGGTGAGAGATTGCCGAGCATCTGCAAAGTCCTGGGCTTCCTGGGTGCGTGGAGTGCATGACAATTCTCTAGTCCCACTTCAGACCTAATCAGAAACTCTGGTGGGATGGGTCGCCCTTGCCCTACAATCCTGGTGGTTCTGATGCATTGACCCTGGAGCACCACTGGTTTGAAGGAAGGAATCTTCTTGTAAATCGAGGCTGAGAAAGCGGTGCTCATTTGTGTCTTGGTGGATGGTGCTGTCATGCGTCTGGGTTTGAACTGCTAGTTGAGGCTAATTAGGATTTGAATCTATTTAGAATGAATAAGGACAACCTTCCCAGACCCCCCCCACCCCGCCCCACAATTAACGTCCAAATGAACATTTCCATGCTTCAGATGAAAGTAGCAAATTTGTCTTTGACTTTCCTAACTGTAACTAATTCAAGTTAACCAGGAGAGTTTTGCTTAATTGGATCATCAATTTACTCAGTTCTAGCAAATGCTGATGGATGAAATGCACCAGAACTAATCTGAGTGCTGACTGAGTGTTGCATTTCTCTTTCTCAACCAACAAAGAGGACATGGGGAAAAGACTCGGATGGTTACTGTGTTTCTGGATATACCACAACAAAACTCACGACTGTCTGCCTCAAACTCTGTGTGTGTGTGTGTGTGTGTGTGTGTGTGTGTGTGTGTGTGTGTGTGTAAGCCTGGGGTAAATGTTAGGTCTTTCTTCCACTGTTCTCCACCTTTTAAAAAATAGTTATTTTTTATTTATGTTTACACAGCATGTCTCTGTGTGTAGATGTACATACGTGTGGGTGCCCACAGAGGCCAGAAGGGAATGTGGAATTCTCTGCAACTGGAGTTAGAGGTGGTTGTGGGCTGCCTAATAGGGTGCTGGCAATCAGCTTCTAGTCCTCTGCGAAAGCAGCAAGTGCTCTTACCTGCTGAACCACCTCTCCAGGCCTTTGGCCTTCGGTTTTTGAGACTCTCACTGAACCTGATGCTCACCGATTTAGCTAGGTTCGCTGGCCAGTCTTCTAAGATCGACCTAGCTCAGCTCCCCCTCCCCCAACTCACTGACTTTTGACCTGGGTTCCTGGGTCTGAACTCAGGTCCTCATGCATGTGAGGCAGGGACTTTATGGACTGAGACATCTCTCCATTCTCAACATCGTTTGGTAATCTATTCAAGCTAGGGGAAGCTTTATGTCTAGGAGTATGTGAAGTGAATGACTCGTAGACTTTTTTCCAAGCCAAGAAACATTCAAAAACAGTGTCACCTTCCTGTCTGCCTAGGGCTGGGGGAGAGCTCTGAAGGGTGAGTCTGAGTGTGTCTTCCACCTTTGTAGGACGGAAGGTTCTTAATGCTGAACGACGTGGAAGGATGAATATTATGGAAGTTCACAGCTGTGCACCTTGATAGAAAATCATTGCTTGTGCTGAGAAATTTCTCATGTGAGTTATGGTGGAGGGATTTGCTTTCTGTGAACCTTGTGATGAGTATTGAGTATTACTATTAGGAAATTGAATTTGACATTTAGGCCGCTGTCAGGGTATTTAATTTATTCTTAATTGGGTGGCCTCTTGGGGTTCATGCTCTGATCGGTGACTGGATCATGGCACAGCATATCCAGGATTCTTGTTTGTGCTCCGAGGTAGCTGGGTGTATGCTGGTAGCTTCTACACAATGGGTTAAATTTGGTCATCCCGGGCTGTGTGCAGCGGACTTTGCTGGGCAGCTGTTACAAGCAGTGAGGGTGGAGATGGATATGGGGAAATGTGGGCATAGTTTCTTCTTCCTACTGACCTCATGTGCGAGCATTACTGGAGGCCTTGACATTGTGTTTGGAATTACATATTGACAAAGGCCCACACTGAGTTTCCAGGAGGATTCCTAAGGTATCACGGACACAGTTTGCGTCAGAGCTGACAGCTGTCGGGGTTTTGGGTCACAAGTCCTGATGGAAACTTCCTTCCCTACTCTCGCTGCCTCTCCATCTTTTGAGCTATATAAATGTTTCCTTCCAACTCTTCTCTGCATATTATATGAACTGGCTTCTCCTCCTATAGATTGCATTCCTGACTTCACAGTGGGAAAGCGAGGTAGTTGGTATTCATGTCCTGTAGGTTAATTTGTTTTGCTTTCTTCTAGAATCTAGATAATAATTACCCTTCTTTGCTGTCGTTTAGTTTTCCGGGAGCATTTGTCACTAAAATCCCGTCCCCAGGTTTCTTTTGGAATTGCTGTGGCCAAGCACGTCAGGTAGGCCAGCTGCTCAGTGTGGCCAGGATTTGAGGTCTGGGAAGGAGATATAAGTTCCTGGCTGCAGCCTCTCCCCTGTCCCAACCCAGTCAGTCCAGGCCAGCAGCTCAGTCAGTCTGGAAGCTCAGCCTTGAACCACAGTTTTAGGGATTTCTCTCATCTTAAGGCCTGGTAGAGAGGAGAGAATGTGTATCTTGAGGCTGGGGAGATGGTTCAGTGGGTGCCCAAGTTTGATCCCTAGCACACAACTGAAAGTCTAGGAGGTGGAGAGAGAGTAGGACTCAGGGCTCCCTGGCCAGCCGGACTAAACCATAGATGAGCTCCAGGTTCAGTGAGAGACCTTGTCTCAAAAAATAAGGTGGAGAGTGATAGAGGAAGACACCCTGTGTCTATCCCTGGCCTCCACATGAGCACACATGGGTGCATGCATCCATACACACACACACACACACACACTCACACACACACACACTCACATACACACTGTACATCATCTCCAGGGGGACAGTCTATGTGGAGAAGCTTTTCCACACATCACTTCAGCATAAGAAGGGGTGAGAGGAGAGACAGTGAAGTTTCTCCTCAGCCCTGGTGTTCCTCACTGTGCCTCCCATGCTTCTCCTAGCGTATGCGTGGACTATTTCTCCCTCCTAGCCTCCATTCCCTCTCCTCCTTCCCTTTCCCATCTCTCCTTAGCCCCATCATCCCCTCCTCCTCATTTCCTTCCCTTATTTCCTCTCTCATCACTTCCTCTTTCCCCATTCTTCCTCTTCCTTCCTTTTGCTTTATTGAGAAATAGTTTACAAACCATGTTATCCATTCACTTAAATACATTATTGAATGATTTTTCATTTATTCACAGATACACTCAACATGAAACACTGTCATTAACTCTGAAAGAAATCCTTTAACTCTCAGCCATTGCACTTCTGCCTGACTCGGCTCTTTCCTACCCCTAACCACAAGAAACCACCGCTCCGTTTTCTTTCTCTATGATTGCTCTGCACATTGACTATAAACTCAGTTATATAATGGGTAGTCTTTTGTACTTGATTTCTTTCATTTAGTGTAGTTTCAGTGTTCGTCCACACTGTAGCATACTTCATCTTGTGATTCCTTTTAATGGATAAATACTGTTCCTTTGGACAGACTGCATTTTTTTGCATATCTGTTCATTCATGATGGGCATTTGAGTTCTTTCCACACATTAGCTGTTTGGAGTAATGCCACTGTGAAGGTTTTTGTACAAGTTTTCTGGGCACATATTTTAATTTTTCTTGAGCATATATATAGGTATGGAATTTTGGGGTCATATAGTAATTCTATAATTAATTTTTTAAAGAAATTTCCAGACAGTTATTTATAAACTTTCTATCATTTTGCATCTCCACTAGCAGTATAGTACATTATAGTACAGTATAGTGTAGTATAGTATAGTACAGTACAGTATAGTGTGGTATAGTACAGTATAGTGTAGTATAGTATAGTACAGTACAGTATAGTGTGGTATAGCATAGTATAGTATAATATAGTGTGGTATAGTATAGTATAGTATAGTATAGTATAGTATAGTATAGTAGTGTGGTATAGTATGGTATAGTATAATATAGTGTGGTATAGTATAGTACAGTATAGTGTGGTATAGTACAGTATAGCATGGTATAGTATAGTATAGTACAGTACAGTATAGTGTGGTATAGTACAGTATAGCATGGTATAGTATAGTATAGTACAGTATAGTGTGGTATAGTATAGTATAGTATAGTATAGTGTGGTATAGTAAGTATAGTACAGTTCAGTACAGTATAGTATAGTGTAGTATAGTATAGTACAGTGTAGTATAGTATAGTGTGGTATAGTATAGTATGGTATAGTATAGTATAGTATAGCATAGTATAGCATAGTGTGGTATAGTATGGTATAGTATAGTATAGTATAGTATAGTATAGTATAGTGTGGTATATTATAGTGTAGCATACTAGAGTGTGGTATACTAGAGTATAGTGTGGTGTAGGGTGGTGTGGTATAGTATAGTATACTGTGGTATAATATAGTATAGTACAGTACAGTACAGTATAGTATAGTATAGTGTGGTATAGTATAGTATAGTATAGTATAGTATGGTATGGTATGGTATGGTATGGTGTGGTGTGGTGTGGTGTGGTGTGGTGTGGTATAACATAGCATCATTCTGACTTCTCCACATCTCCCCTGACATTTGTTGTTGTCATCTCTCTTGTGTCAGCCATCCTGGTAGGTATGACGTGGTACCCCATTGGACTACCTGCTTTTTTACTCCACTGTCTCCTTTCATCTTGGTTTCCATTCTTGTTTTATTGGAGCACATTCTCAGGAAACTGTGGCTAGGAGGCACATTTATCCCTAGTCTTGTATGCCTAAGATACTTATTTAAAATGCTTTTAATTAAATAGCCAGGAACATTTTTCATAATTTTTTTCCTTAAAAAGATGCCACAAATTCTGGAAGCTTCACACTCCAAAAAGCTTCAGTTCCCTGTGGGAAACAGACACTCCCAGGTTTTGTAATCACTTACACAGAATCTGCATTTGGACGACTTTAACCTAAATTCTGAGCCAGCCTTGGGCTCAGTTTCTTCATTTATGAATAGGGTGTCAAGGGGGGTGAAATAAGAATTATGAAAGGTGTTCTTATAGTTCTTTACACACAGATGTGTTTGTAACTATGAGCAGGTAGAAGTGCTAGGAAATATTGATAAAGCTCTTATGGATCAACACAGTACTTTTGTTTCTGATCCTATTTTCTCATAAATTTTTATAAGATTAAAATAAAAAATTATCAGTTCTATGAAATGGGCTTTCAGGAATAGACTTCAGGTTTGGCTAAGGAATATATGTAAGCATTTATCATGTTGTTTTATTTTTCTATCTAACGGTTCTGGCTCTACCGAGGTGGGGACCACACACAGGTTTAGTGCTACTGTCCAGCACAGTTTCTGCTGGCAAGCCAGTGGATAGTATTAGTTGAGTGACTGGAGTTATTAGGAACTACGGGAAGCAGCAGGACTCAGTGTGCTTTTAGTGAGCCTTCCTCTTCTCCCTGGACACTCACCATTTCTCACCTTCAAATGCCATCATGCTGATACAATGGTTTGTGGTGGTTGGAGAAAGACATCATCCCTGTTTATGATGACTGGAAAAAAAAATCAAGGCCATGGAGGCATTTGGGTTCATGATTCCCATCCTGAATGCCATCAAACGTGAATGCTTAGCCATATCTCCTTGCCTCCTGTGTCCCGTGGTGTAAGTGACTGACATCTTCTTTTTGGATAACAGCAACTGGGACGGAGAGAGTCACACACATCTTGCTGGTGGGACCATGAGTAGAATGTGGGGTTCTGGGGTTCTGCAGTTCTTCGTCGGGCTGTGGTGGGAAGGAAAATGGACTGAGAGGGAACAGGTGCAGACGACGCCCCTCCTGTGTCTCCGTGGCTTGCAGCTGAGGCCGTGATTGTTTGCTGTGGCTCCTCTGCATAGTGAAAGCTTTCAGTTCCCTGTCTATTCTTCTACCTGGGCCTTCCTCTTGTTCTGTGTAGGGTCAGTTGAGGACTGAGCTTTCTCAGGAGTGGCTCTCAACTATGGAGAGATAGGGTTTAGTGCATGTTTCCTGACTTTCCAGTCTTTGAAGAAACACCTCTGCTCTGTGTGGTGACTCCGGTGGGACTGAGCCCACCATCTTTGGCACTAACTCCTTGTCAGCTCACCTTTTTGAGTCTCCTTTCCCTATCTCAGCCCTCTTGTCAATTGTACTGCTTGCAATCGCACCCCACATCTTTGGTAGCTCAGGTCTGGCTTTATGGGGAACCCAAGCTATGGCAATGCCTATCTAACTTCTTTCCAAATGGCATTAATATCATTATTTCTCTAGAACAGAGCCAAGTGAGGGTCAGTGACACGCACAACCGAAACACAGAGCAGCTGACAGTGTGGTCAGGAAATCCAGAAAAGTCTGGAACAATCCTGGGTGGACAGATATGTTCCTTGTTTTTCTAGAATCTCTTGAAACCCTGTTTATCTGTTTTGCTGGCCATGTGCCCAAATGAAAAATTGCCAAACCCAAACTAAACAGAACCAAAACCCAACCAGAATCCCACCAAAACCTCAAACAGGCAAAAAGCGACAGTGGAAGAGAGAAATTGTTCCACTGGAACCAACTGCTATTAAGCATGGAGCAATCCGCCAGCCGCCTGGGGAGATGGTTCTGTCCTTACATTATGTTCAAGCCCAGTAGGTACTTAATCTATTTTGGTTGTATTATGCTAGAGGATCTTACACTCTAATTAAGGAGGCAAGACATATGCTTCTTGGCTAAGTAATTCTTAAAGGTGTTATTTAATTAAGGATAATAATTAACAGAATCAGTAATAAATGCTTGGTGTTACTCCTCTAGGGCCTGGAGCCTGAAGAGAGGAGAGAAACATTACAGGACTGGTTAAAAAGGATTCCTTCCTTCCTGATTTTATAGGTGCTGAAGCCCAGAACATTCGGTATGGAGTGTCCTGCTTAGCTGAGCAGTCTTACATGATTAAGTGTACTTTTTAAACAAAATGATTTTTATTTTATGAGTATGTGAATTTTGCCTCCATAAATATCCACGTACCATGTGTGTGCCTGGTGTCTGTGAGGGCCAAAAGAGGGTGTCGGATCTCTGAGACTGAAATTTCAGATGCTTGTGAGCTATCATGTGAAGGTGGGGAATTGAACCCAAGTCCTCTGCAAGAACCACCAGGGTGCTTAACCCACTGAGCCATCTCTCTAGCTCCAATTCAGTATGTTTTTAAAGGCAGTATTTCATGCTGTTAGAGCAGTAATGTCAGTTAAAGGGTGGGGTTTGCCCCCTCTCCTGGTTACTAGAACTAGCCCCATCTCCAGGGTGGTTTTTGTTTTATTTTACAAGCTATTTTTCATTCTTGCTCTTGACTTTGGAGTCTTCTGATGAGTCAGAGAACTGATAGTTGAACAGCTGTTGGGGTCTTTATTTTTTTGTCATCCTGTTGACTGATTTGTTAACTAGTTTTTACCATTTCTGTGGCCAAATATCTACAGGGACAACTTAGTGGGGGGATTAGTCTTGGCTCATAGTTTCAGGGGTTCAGTCCATGGTTACCTAGGTCCATGTACTTTGCAGAGCATCTTGGTGGCAGGAATATGAGGTAGGGAAGTTTCTGTGTACCTAATGGGCAATAGGAGGGAGGGAGAGGGAGAGGGAGGAGAGATGAGAAGTAGGTGTGTGTGTGTGTGTGTGTGTGTGTGTGTGTGTGTGTGTGTGTGACAGAGACAGAGACAGAAACACAGAGAGAGAGAGACAGATAGGGAGAGAGAAAGAGAGTGAGAGAGAAGAAATGAGAAGTAGGTGTGTGTGAGACAGAGACAGAGACAGAGAGAGACAGGGAGAGAGACAGAGACAGAGACAGACAGAGACACACAGAGGAGAGAGAGAGAGAGAGAGAGAGAGAGAGAGAAAGAGAGAGGAGTGGGAGAGGGAGAGACAGACAGACAGACAGAGCAGGAGTAAGAACAAGCAATCCTCAAGGATGCAATGACCAACATCCGCCAGCCAGGCTCCATCTTCTAAAGTTGCCAGGACCTTCCCCAATAATTCCGCTAGCTGGAGCCTCGGCTTTATGGGGACAGATAATATTCAATCTGTAACGGCTCACTGACAGTGATATAGTAAGAGGCCATTCTGCCCTTCCTAAGCCCTCACCCCACTAGTGTGGTGAGTCTGCATATCTTGAAACACTCAGGCTTGTCCAGGGTAAAAAGGAAAAGGAATCTGGGAAGACAGGACCTCTGGACTCTGTGCTGTTGTATTTTGAGGGCAGTTGGAAAGGATGGCTTGCTCTGTGCCCGTATCAGATCTAATTCCCTCTCTCTGGCTGCCATTGGTGTGAGGCTCGAGCCTAGTTTCCTGCCGTTTTCCTTGGATTGTGTAGAGGCCAGGGTTTTGCCATTGACATCAGTAAGGGAGTTCTTGAATCAGCTCAGTGCTAGTGGGACCATTAGGGAAGCTTGGCTCTCCAGGTGTCCAAGCCTGCCCAGGGCTTCCAAGACACAGAGTGTGGGTCCTGGATTTTCACACAACCTGAGCTGGCCTACTGGAGTGTGCTGCCACCCACTTTTAGAAGCCGAGAGCTTTTTGAGGGGAAATCAGCTCTCATCTGGTATGAAGCTTGGCTGGATGACAAGAGGGTTGGCTCTCCTAGAATGTGGGCAGAGGTGGGGAAGAATGTTTCCGTTGTGGTTTTTATCGTTTGGAGGAGAAAAGTTAAGACTACAAGACAGTTCCCCACAGCTTTACAGGTGAGGAAAGTTGTGATGGGCTGTGGGCGGGGGCAGTTAATACCACACATGTGACAGAGAAGAAGGGGGAATATTGGGGAGGGGAGGGGGCCACAAGAGGGTAGGAAGGTAGTGAAAGTAGGCATTAAAATGTTGCCATAAACTTGGTACTTTGTAGGCCAACTTTAAAACTACTTTAAAAACCCTGATATTGGGACTGGAGAGATGGCTTAGCTGTTACTAGCACTTGCTGCTCTTGCAGAGGACCTGGGTTTGATACTCAGCACTCATATGGTGGCATACAACTGTCTTTTAACTCCAGTTCCAGGGGATCCAACTTTTGGACTCTATAGGCACCGGGCATACACGTGATATGTAGACATACATGCAGGTAAAACAACCATAACATAAAAATAATCATTAAAAATTAAAACAAATCCTAACATTTAAGAAATTAACCCTTTGATTATTAGACTTAAGAACACTTTGGTTGCCTTAATAAGAGATTGGGAAAATTCTCCCTAAAGAGCAGACTGCTTGTTGATGTAATACGTTCAGTGTTTCAGGTAAATTATCCTTGGCATTTTGGAGGCAAATTAGAGGATGAGAGCATGGAAGAATTTGTTGGGTAAGTAGGGTTGTAGTAAGCCTTGCAGATAGGATGATTATAAAGGAAGGGATGGAAAGATGGATGACTGGCCGGAAGGAAGGAAGGAAGGAAGGAAGATCGATGTCTTATTGTCTGCTCACATTGCCTTCCCATGGCCCGTTATTTGACTCTACCATGATTTCCGTGAATGAACACACTGTCTGTCGCCACCGTTTTCTGCAACAGGTAGCTAATGAAGGAAAAACCTATCATTATATTTCCTTTAGAACATATATGCCAAATGTGGGGGATACACATTTTAGAGTCAGGAGACATGTCCAGTTTAAAACATCCTTGGACACTATACTGTTTTATCTATTTTAATTTTTTTTATTTTTTTGAATTATTTTTGGTTATATAATGTGTTTCATTGTCACTTTTTAAAGTTTTTATTTATTTATTTATTTTAAAGATTATATATTTTTATCATATGGAGATGAATGTTTGGCCTGCATGTATGCATGTGCACCAAGTATGTGCAGTGCCCACAGAGACCAGAAAAAAGGTGTCAGATCCTTTGGAACTGCAGTTATATGGTCGTAACCACTGGGCCACCACTCCAGCTTCTATTATTTTTAAATCTTGTGTGTGTGTGTCTGCTTGTCTGTCAGTGCACAGCATGCGCACAGTGCCCTTGTAGGCCGGAAGAGAGCATGGAGCCCTTGGCACTGGAGTTAGAGGCCGTTGTGAGCTGCCCTGTGTGGTTGCTGGGAATCCGACATGGTTCTCTACACTAGCAGCCGGAACATTAACTCCTGAGCTGTCTCTCCAGGCCCTCACTAAGCATCTGCATGTATGCATCATTATACTTTGCTCATATTTGCCCACCCCCACTACTTTATTTTAACTAATTGATTGTGTGTGTGTGTGTGCATGTGTGTGTGTAGGTAGCCTCAGCAGCTGTGTGTCCATGATCACAATGGCCACATCACACCCGGAAGTCAGCTTTTCATAGCACTCCTCCCCGTCCCTCAGCGATTCCAGTCCCCGCCCCCCACTCCGCCCACCTCTGCCGTGTGCCCTGGACTTTGAAGAGGGTCGCAAGGATGTCACACACACTGCAGAGACAGGCTTCTCTGTAAAAGGCTGATGCCAGCACTGGTCGACAGGAAGCTCATGTCCGTTTAACCAAACACGGGCAGGAGGCTTCTCCTAGGACCTGTGAGCCCCCCAGTCAGGGGCTTTAGCTCAGGTTTAGAGCACCAGTAGCTCTTCCCCATGGAGTGAGCTTCAGATCCATCCAGGAAGTGGTTGGTTACTTATCTCCCAGCAATCACGCTGCTGTTGCACTAACAGGCATGGCTTGCCTCACAGGTTGGCATGATAGCATGCAAGGTTTCCAACCGGGAAAGACCATCGACTTCTCTCCCCGCAATGCCTGCACAGCACCTCCCAGCACTATGGGCAGTAGCCAGCGGGGTGGAATTTTCCAGCTCACCGCCCACCCCACCCCCCACTTGCCGTGTATGTAAAGTGGGGTGTCTTCAGCAATGAAATTTTACCATGTAGTTCTGGTGGGCAACCAAGGGTATCGGCAATGCCTAGTATTATATTGGTTTGGAAGCCTCTCTGGCCTGGCCAGGGACTCATAGGAAGTTATCCTACATCTAGAATGTCTTGGGAGAAACATCACCCAGTTGTTCAGGATTTCTCTGTTCAAACTCATCTTTAAAACGTTATATTTTATTCTTAGCTTATTCAGTGGTTAGTTTCTCTGTGGCTTTCTCGTACATCTTAGCCTTGGTTAGCCCTCCCTCCCGCTTCCACCCCATCCCCCACCCCACTCCTGATTTAACAATATTCCACTGCTCTGCTTTAATATTGATGCTTTCCTGTGCCCTCCTTAAGGCCCCCCATCCTTGCTTCCTGATCTCTATAGACACCCACTCCAACTTAAATAAGACATTTAAAAATTCAGAGCTAGGATCTGTATATGAGAGAGAATACATGATATTTATCTTTCAAAAAAATGTTTTTGAGACAGTTAATCCTTAAGCTTCTTCTCATCTTTCCTCCACCCTCTGCATGCTGGTTCTACAGCCTGGGCCACCACACCTGGTCTTTATGTGATGCTGGGAATCAAACCCAGGGTCTTATGCATGCCAGACAAGGCCTCTACCAACTGAGCTATGTCTCCAGCCCAGCTTAAGTTTTAATTTAGGTAAGTCTTATTAATTGGGTGATGACTCGGAGTGGAGAGGAATATATTTGTAATGTTTGCTCCTAACAGTCCCCCTTTCCTTTCCATCTCTCTTTTCTCTCTAGTCGTAGATGTTTCTGCCAGATGCTAACTGAGTGACTAAAGGTTTGTTTTTTCAATTGAGGGCATAAAATCCCTACAGATCCACTGAACGGTGGCTTCCTGTAGGAACGATGCTTGCTCACGTGGCAGGAGCACGTGGGGAGACTCCAAGAGGAAAAGCAGATGTTGCGTAGGCGCTCCTACTTTTCTCCTCCATGTAACCTTTTTAAGACCCAGCCTGCTGTGCCTGAATGTTAAAATTCTTTCCCAGATCCCAAATTACGAATGTGCCATGTCGCTTTAATCCATCGCATCAGAGTGGCTTTATTAGATTAAACATCCTGTGCCTGGCTAAAGGCCACTGGGATTATCACATTTCCCTTTGAAAAACCCGGTAAAGACAAAATAAATGGCTAACAAAACACTGCAAATTCGGTTTGCAGGTGTTCAGAGGCTGTGCAGTCCCTGATAGAATCTCTGTCTCTTCACCTCTTGGCTTGCAAACTGCCTTTTAAGCCGGCAGACTCTTCTTCGGAAGAAGGAAGCAGGAGACGAAGGCGAAAGAGGCCTTCCTCTCGTTTTGATATGTTGTTAATTGTCTCATGTCTGCTGCCGGGTGTGTGTGTGGGGGGGGGGGGGGGGGGGGGGGGGGGGGATGGGTGGGGGGGCCTACCGCAGAAATCTCACAATTTTGTTAAGTTTTACTTTTGACCGCACCCTGGGTGTGCCAACAATAGCTTTTTGTCATCCCCACCTCTCTGAGTGCTGACTCCTAACGATTGATTCCCCTCCCCTTGGCAAATCTAATTAAGTATTTGAAGTATTTCATCAATGGAGGGGGGGGCAGTTACTATGCATGCTTAGTGGGTAGCTCTCAGAGATTGTCTTAAAAACTTAGTTACATCCCAGCACTCTTAAAAGTCTTGTCTGCCAGAGCAATTTGAATGTTGTTACCAGTGTCTGCTGGAAATCATAATTCAATAAAGACTAACTCATTTAAAAATGCTTCCTACTGGGCATGCATTAGATAGCCTGGGAGACGAGGTCAAACAGGAACGTGCAGGACTATAGAGGAAATTGGAGTGTGGCTTTTTCAGAGTTTTTAGAAAGGTATAGGTAGATCGGGAGCTGGTGAGCGTTTTCATGTATGTGCGTGTCCATGTGCACGCATATGCACATGTTTGCTTTCTATCACCTCCTACATGCAAATTGACAGGCATCAAAAGACCCCCATAGATATTCAGCACTAAACAAGAGCCC
>CABHPQ010168975.1:28155-51848 GCA_902168405.1 Peromyscus aztecus | reverse complement strand
TAAAATAGTAAGTCTTATTAACACAGCTGCATATAACCCTCCTGTCTTGTGTCAAAACCTCACAAGGCAGCCATCATCAACACAGACCCAAGTGGATCCACCACGTTTGCCCAACATGTTGTAGCTTTCAAGAGCCTTGTAAGTTTTATAATTATGTTCTCCAGCCTTTTACATCAATATACATAAGTGACTTAAAATAATTTGTATAAGGACATTACCTCCCCGAGTTCAATCCTCAACACTACCAAAAAATATAATAAAGACATCACCCAGGAGCAGGAGTATAGCTCAGTGGTAGAGCATGTGCCTTTGAAAAAATAAATAAATAAATAAAGGAAAGAAGGAAGAAAACCCCTCCCAAATTAAGCACAGGCAATAAGGAAGGCAGCTCCAACAGGGCTACTCCCTGTTGGAAGTTTTGTCAAAAATCAAACTGCAAGGGGCCAGCAAAATGGTTCAGCAGGTAAAGGTACCTGCTACCAAGCCTGGAAACCCGAGTTCAATCCCAGACCCTATATGGTGGAAGGAAAGAACCAACTCATACAAAAGAATTAACAATAATTTCAAAAACATTGGCTGATTAATCAGATTGAGACAATGTAATTTAAAGTAAATCATGTTCCTTTTAAAACTTTCCTTTTTTTTTTTTTCTTTTTTGGTTTTTTAAACAGGGCCTCTCTCTGTAGCTCTGGCTGTCCTAGAACTCCCTATGTAGATCAGACTGGCCTTGAACTCACAGAGATCCACCTGCCTCTGCCTCCCAAGGCGTGAGCCACCACACTAGGCTAAAAACTTTCCTTTTGCTACAATGTTTACTGGCAAACAAAGAGTGACACATATGTATTATCACATATGTATCAGCTCGATGAACAGCAGTAAGCAAAAAAGAAAGAAAACACAAAGTTAAAAACAGCTCTTATGTCTGAGGGGTCAGGGTTCAAGTTCCTATTAAAAAGTTTCTTCACATGGCTGCATTGCATTTTTTAAAAACATGTACCACGGAGGTGGTGGAAACTATAGACTTGGGATAGGCATGTTACATTTGGACAGACTGAGAGGAGACGGACAAGCAGAAGAGTGGATGAGTTTACCAACACATCTGCAGCAGTGTCCACCCTGGGACCGGACAAGGCTGTGCTCACCTGCTCCTTGGTCATGTCCTCTGGTGGGAGCCCATCAACCACCGGATTGCCCTTGGCTTTGCCCTTCTTCCCTTTCTTTTTGGGTGCCTTTATTGAGGAAGAGAAGACTGAGTAAGTAAAGGCCACTCTATCTAACGCCATCCCTCCCTGACTATTTGCTTACACGAGCATTAGGGGAAGGCACACCTGCTTAGAACCCTGACCTCTACTGTTCACACACCTAGAGGGCATCACTATACTAACCTTCCCCTGCCTCGCCCCACCCCACCCCCAACTCCCCACTCGGGTTAACCACACACACACACACACACACATACATGGGGGAGAGGACAGAGTAGGAGGAATCATTAACACATTTGGAGAAGCACAAAGAAGAAATCTTCCTCTTCAGAAAAGAATACTTTCTCTTTCCAAAAGGGAAGGAGAAGGGATCCACTCCAAACTCATTCACTGCTGGATATAGGCCAAGGATTTCTTCAGTGTGGTTAAAAAAAAATTTTTTTTGATGAAAAACTCATTTGAGAGAGGGCAGAAGGGGTTGAGGGAAAGAATACGAGGAAAGAAAACTAAAATTAAGGAGCATTTGAGGGGTAGTATGGAAGCCTAAAGAACAAAAGGAAAGAAAAAGAAAAAATTATCTGGGCTAAAGGAGGAGCGTGCACACAGTCCACGCCACCCTGCAGAATGTTGGCTATCATGCCCTAAAACCACCACAGAAACACATGCAATAAACGTATCAGTACATGTAGAGAATTAGCCTATGAGGTCACTCCTTCCTACATGTACACTGATAAGAGCTAGATTCTAATTCCTCATCACTGTATGACACTCGACCCTCTCCACATCCCTTGGTAGAGAGGGACCTCTAGCTACCGTGGTATGCACCGGGTCTCCACCTCAGACACAGAGTTCCTAGGGTTTCTCCTGAGCCGGACTCTCTGCTTCCTGTGGACCCTTAAGTGCCCCTGAGCCCATATGAGGTGGAATCCTACATCCCAAGGATCTGGCGGACTCAGCTTCTGACTTGGATACCTTGCACATCAGGCGAGAGTCTGGCAAATTCGACAACCATTCCAGAGAACTGAAGAGCCAAATCTTAGTTCAAGTGTATTCACGGCCCCCGGGCATCCTGGCCTCCCCAAATGGGACCTCACGGAAGCGCCCAATTCTCAATTCTAGTAATCCAAAACTGCAGGCCGCTAACCGCAGGCCTCCCAGTCCCCGGGACCCGACCCTATCCGCATTTCTGCGCGAAAGTCCTCCTGTTCACCCCAGGTTCTCTGTGCACTGGACACCCAGAGCACCGGCCCGACTCACCATGCTGCCAGCAGTCCAGCACCGCCACTACTCGGGGAGAGGCGCTGGTCTGCGGAGGCTGCGCTGTCTCCTGGCAACCCGGACGAGATCCCGCGCTGGTTCTCAAATCTTCGCGAGACTCTCCTCAGCGCCGCCGCCCCACCCACCCCCAGGGACCTCGACAACCGGGAGCGCGTCCCTAACGACGCGCCTGAAGAAGGGGTGCACGGCTAGCAGCTGCCGGCTGTTGCCTTCAGTGTATTGCTGGTCTTCTTCCCGCTAGAACTCGAGCTACAAAAGAGACGGTTCCTTCGGTTCTCCAGAGTCTACATGGCGGGCGCTCAGAGAGGAATAAAGAAGAGAATGTCTGAATGCTTAGTCTATCACCCAAGCTCGGTTCCCAAATTGGATTCAAATGTGAGCTAAGAGTCCGCTCCTGCGGTTCATCCACCTTGCCCCCACTTGTGAAAATTCCTTTCACATGTTACCCTGATGAGACTGGAAATGCATAGCTGGGCTTCCAGAAACTCGGGAAAGAAAGAGAAAGGCTGGGGGTGTTGTGCCTGTAATCACTGCACTGGGGAAGTTAGCTGCATGGGTTGGAAGCTAGCCTGGGCTACATAGTGAGTTCTAATCCAGCCAGAGCTACATACCAAGACTCTGGCTCAAAACAACAACAAACAAACAGAAAAACAAAAACAAAAAGAAGGGCCAAGAAAAATAAATGGCTTGGCAGAACTGAGCCCGCATGCAATTCAGTAGCGGAGTATTTGCAAAGACATGCTGAGTGTGCCCAGAAACAGAAGGGGCAGCCAGTCACACTTCCCTGTCCGCTTTCCACAGCCATAATATCCAACCAGGAGAGAAAGGCTTGCTCAGTAGTGGGGATCTGAGAGTCATAGCAATGAGTTCCTCTTGTTTGCCTACCCACCCCCCACCTTCCCCCTACACAGAGATTCTTGGGAAAGAATGGCCAGCTGGAAGAACAGCACTGAATCCTTGTGAATGCTCAAACAGTGACTTATTTATAGTAAACCTTAACAAAGAGCCAACATGACTGCCAGACTGCTTTCTGTCAGTGAACTCTATGGTGAGCACAGAGGGGCAAGGGGTTAGGAGTCTCCCAGAGGAGACTTGACATGAATCAGTGAAGTAGCACAGTCGAGTAATTAGTGAGCTCTTATCCACAACAGGGTAGGTGCCTCATGTGGATTTGCATTTTTCCTTCACATTAGTCTACTGCGGAATCCTGAACTAAATAAATGTATTAACAACTATTTTCAGCTGGGCGGTGGTGGTGCATGCCTTTAGTCCCCATCACTTGGGAAGCAGAAGCAGCCAGATCTCCCAGTTCAAGGCCAGCCTGGTCTACAGAATAAAGAGTGAGTTCCAGGACAGCCAGGGCTACACAGAGAATACCCTGTCAAAAAGCAAAACAAACAAACAAACAAACCCTTTCAGCAAAAAAGGCAAGGATAGGAAAACTAGTTCAGGATGGCATAGAAAGGGTTTTGTTTGCCAGAAATCAACAGAACAGCTTGACTTTTCAGTATGGGATTACAGAGATGAACAGCTTGGGGAGCACAGCTGGAGATTCCCTAGGCTCCCAACAAGACACACCCTGATAAGGGCTTTTCCTGCAGAATTTAACTCCAGTTCAATTCCCAGCACCCACATGGTAGCTCACAACTGTCTGCAACTCCAGGATCTGACACCCTCACACAGAGACACACATGCAGGCAAAACACCAATGCACATAAAATAAAAATTACATATATACATACATAACCTATTGACTATGTAACAGGGAACCCTAAAGCACAGTGACAACACAGTGACCTAATTTGTTTTGCGTGTGAATCTGAAACTTGGCTATGACTAGTGGGGCAACCTACCCAATCCCCTCATCACCCTCTTTCTGGAAAACTCAAAAGTAGCATCTGGAACCACCTGAGCATAGTCAGGCCAGCTGTTAGCGATGATCTCAAAGAGATTGTCAGCCAGAACGTACACAGGTGGAGTCTGGGTAGCCTGGTTTTCTCACCACATGGTGACCTGGTTTTTACAGGAGCCTTCCAAGAAAGCTGAACTTTTTTTTTAATGACCTAGCCTTGGAAGTCACATGGTATCACATCTCCCACACTCCGCTGGTCAGTGCAGTCACAGGCTCTGACAACACTGAAGTAGACGTGTCTTGATGGGAGTGGTTCTGGAAGAAACACTTGCAGTGGTTTTGGTTGGTTTGTTGAGGCAGGGTCCCATGCTGCCAAGACTGACGGCAAAGCTGCCGCATAACAGAGGAGGATCTTGAATTCCTGTTCCTCCTGCCTCCGCCTGTGAAGTGTTGGGATTACAGGTGTGTAGCACCATGATCAGCTCCACGACATTGTAGCTGCCATAGTCATTTTGGAAAACACAGCACGCTGCCCCAGCTGACTAGGAGCGGCCTATGCCCAAACACTGTGGTTGTGGTCACCAGTGTGGTCAGTGGTCACTTGTGCTAGCCTTACACCCTAGCTTTGCCCCAGGAAGGGAAGTAATCACAGAAAGTGACCATTGCTCAGCTAGTCTGGTGGGGCTTGAGGGCTTTAACCAGCAGGTGGGCGTGTTTCCTTGTTTTGTAAACCAAAGGAAAGGAGAACTATTAGCTGTCTGGAATTGGCCTTCAGGCTCAAAGGCCACAGGCTACCTAGTGTCCAATAGGTCTGTTCAGGAAGCTGGAGCTTTGAATCAGACCCTACTGAATGAATAAAGCTGTTCGGCTACTGTCTTCTTAGCCATCCACTGTACCCAAGGCAGGACCTAACTTACCCATCGGTTCATACTCCTCTCAGCCTTTTCAGCTATGAATAACTCATTCTCCCTGATGGTTGTTTGCTTTGTTTTGTTGTTTTTGGGTTTTTGTAAAAGAGCAAAAGGATTTTAGGCTGGGCCTTCTGACTTCTCGCCCTGACTGTGCAACGTGAGGAAAGTTACTCTACCGTCTCTGTGCTCAGTACCTTCAGATCTGGCAGGAGTAGGGAGATACTGTGCGTCTTAGGGATTACTATTGCTTCGATGAAACACCATGACCAAAACAACTTGAGGAAGAAAAGGGTTTATTCAGCTTACACTTCCACATCACAGTTCACCACCAAAGGACGTCAGGGTAGGAACCTGGAGGCAGCAGCTGATGCCGACGCCATTGAGGAAATTGGCTTGCTCCCCATGGCTTGCACAGTCTGCTTTCTTACAGAACCCAGGACCACCAACCAAGGGATAGTGTTACCCACAAAGGGATGGGCCCTCGCACATCAATAATTAAGAAAATGCCCTACAGCTGGACATTGTGGCGACATTCTCTTAATTAAGGTTCCAGTCTCTGAGATGACTTCAGCTTATGTCAAGTTGACACAAAACTATCCAGCCCACCGTGCAAGGCAAGCAGGCTTGATGCGGGACTAGCGTTTAGAGATGGGACTCCAGTTGTGGGCTCTCAATATGTCCAAGGCCTCCTTTTTCCAGGTCACACCCCACCCCCGGGCCTCGCACTCTCAGTATGGATTCATATAGCATTAATTAGATTCACAATTCCAGGCTTATAAGCTGGGAGTTCCGGGGCTGCTTTGACCCTTCTTGTGCCACCTCCTCTCCTAGCTCCGCTGGTCCCCTCACTTACTTGGCGCCCCACAAATGCCTAGGGGGTATATGGATGGATGGACAGAAGCCCGCGCAGCTTGTCAGTGCTCAGGAGCGCTGGACGGCTGTAGCCCTGGGTCCTCAAAGGGCTACTCCGTGCTGGAGGGATAAGGGTGTGGGGGTGTGGGTTGTTGTTGGCCAGGTCGGCAGGGGGCGCCCGAGGAACAGGGCGGGGCCGCACCTGTGCTGCTGGCTGCTAGGGATGGGGAGGGGACCGGCGCCCGAAGCAGCTGCGCGCCCCGCCCCGCGGGCTCCTCCCAGCCGCCGCGGCCCCTTAGCTGCTGCCCCGATGCGCTGCTCCCGAAGCCAGGACCCAGTAGTCGCCAGAGCGGTTGGAGCACCCGGGCCGGCTCCCGCCGCCGCTGCCCACACCCCTCGCGGACCCCATTGGCCGCATGGAGTCTCCGGAGGGCGCTGGTCGGGGAGGTGAGTCCGATCCGGGTCCCCCGAACCCCAGCAACAAACCGCAGCCCCTCCCTCTACCCATTGACCCGCTGCTCCCGGGGCCTGGAGATCTGCAAGTGCCTCCTGAGCCGGCCGGTCCTACTCAGAGCTGGGGGCGGAGGAGGGGGCCGGGCCAGCGCCTTGGAAACGTGCGGAGACCCGGCTCGGGAAACACAGACTGCATCTCTTCCCCTGCTCTTCGAGCTCCGGAAGCCTTGCTAACTGCCTTCCTAGGCGGTGGCGAGGGGTTTCGCCCCGAGCCCCCTACCAGTAGAGGCTGGGAGTGGGGGAGGGGCATGCCGGGACCCGAGTTCGGGGTCTGGAGAGGCGATCCGTGGGGGCGATGCTACCCGCTTGCTCACGCGTCGGCTTTGTTCGCCCCAGCGGCGAAACCAGGAGGAATGATAAGAGGCGGAAGGGGGTCTGGGGCTACGGACTGAGCTGGGGTTTTGGTGAGGTCATGGCGCATGCACCCGAGCTCCTGGTGCTGCAGGGCAGCGGTGTCCGTGCTGCCCAGCTGCCACATATTTAGAAGGGAAGGTGTGAATGGTATGCTCCCTCCTCAGCCTCTCTCAGCAGCTGGGGACCCTTGAGGACTAATATCCTACCGCGAGTCTGCCCTCCTTGGAGTCTGCCCATCGGCAGGTGGCTGATAATAGGGGGGAAACTCTTAAAAATCACCCCACCCCCCAACCCTTCTCAGCTTTCCAGAAAGCTTTTCAGGGATCAATCGCTGTGGGAACTTGGATGTAAGCTAAACAATCCTTCGCTTGCCTAGCCATGCCCAACACCTCTAGGATTTCCTGAAGGTCCCATCTCAAAGAGCCACCAGGTGCCTGAGGATTTGGCCAGCTTGCCATTCCGCTGACAGCCCAGCCACATGATGGCTTCTTCTGAAGCCCAAAGGGCTGCCCCCCTGGGAGTTGTCCCCCAAGCTGTCTCCTGTGTCTGCAGGCGGGGAGCAATGTCCTGTTTGAGAACCCTTATCCTCCTAAGCACTAGACACCCTCCAGTCAGTGGGATTGGTTGTGCTTTGTCGTTGTTTTGGGGGGCGGAGGAGTCAGAACTGGCGCTATTGACAGTCCCAGGACTCTGGGTCTTCCAGCACCAGCTCTGTGGGTACCAGAAGGTAGATGCAAGGATTTGCTTGCAGAGAGCGAGCTCAGGGCTATTTTTGAGCTATGCGATGTTCGCAACCTGCCTGTGCCCCCTGAACCTCCGTTAGCCTGGCTGTCAGTACAGAAAGCCCCTTGTATAGGGCAGAGGTTTTTCTTTCCTTCTCTGAAGAAAGGAAGAACTTGCCCAAAAGCTTAAACGGGGATGGAACGAGTTGTTTCTGATGTGTAAATGACGGACTGGGCGCCTCAGACACCCGATTTAGTGAACAAATAAATACCAGCTATTTATTCTGTGCAGGTACTGTGCCTGCTTGTAGGAGGCACAAACTAAAAGGGCTGGTGCTCTTGAGACCTTTAGCAGGGTTTACTTGTCTGCATCCTGAGCTAGGGAGCTCTACTTGGTGGGACTTCATAAGGCCTCATGTGGGTAACTATGACTGTCATATCTGAGTTACACTTTGTTTTGGAGAGTGTGAAACACACACCAAAGCAGAGCCCAGTATGATGGAGGTCTGTCTGTATCCCACCTCCCAGGGCCACAGCCAGGCTAGCTCATACAGATCTTGTCAGTATACCTTCAGTATTTTGCATCAAATCTAGACTCATTTTCATCAGTAGCCATTGAAGAAACTATCTCCCAAAAGTGACATTTTTATCAAGTATCGTTAAGCTGGGGGTCTGACTATGTAGTGCTGGCTACCCTGGTACTTACTATGCAGACCAGGCTAGCCTCAAACTTGTAGAGATCTATCTACCTCCTGGGTGCTGGGATTAAAGGTGTGCACCACCATGCCAAGCCTAATATGCAATTTTTGTACCTAAATAATTTTTTTCGAGGGGGGACAAGGTCTCATTACATAGCCCTGGGTGACCTGGAGCTCACAAAGATCTGCCTACCTCTATCTCTTGAGTGCTGGGATTAAAGGTGGGCCCCACCAGGCCCAGCTAATAAATTTTGGGGTTCTTGTTGTTGCTGCTGTTGTTTTTGGTTTTTCAAGACAGGGTTTCTCTGTGTTACAGCCTGGCTGTCCTGGAACTCACTTTGTAGACCAGGCTGGCCTTGAACTCACAGAGATCCACCTGCCTCTGCCTCTTGAGTGCTGGGATTAAAGGGGTGCGCCACCACTGCCCAGCTACTAATAAATTTCTTTAAAGTGTGCAGACCATGGAGCTGAAGGATGTGCATGAAGGTGTAACCAAGTCTCTGTCTCTTCCTCATCTCCAAGGGATCCCCAGAGTCAGGGAAACAGAGGCTGTGGCCCTGCACTCAGAAGACGAGAGTAGATGTGGGGTCTCAGATGTGATGGTATAGATTCAGGGAGAGAGATGCTGGGGAATGTGACTCAGGTGGCCCCTACCACTGCGACAATCTCTCCTTCCTGGTGGTCATTTTGTTGACATTTATTTATTCATGTCATTAATTCATTTGTTCACTTGACCAATGGCATAAAGCATGGCTAGGCCTTTGGAGCCCAGCAAGATTTGAGCCTAGTTTCCAAGTAACAAATGTGCTAGAAATAGGGCAACAGCAAAGCATTATGTGACAAGTTAGCCCTTAGGAAACCTGGTAGGCAGGAACTCGGCACCCCAGCTCCAGTCTCCACCTACAGGTTAGGGTAGCAGCAGCAGCACCCCACCCCAGCCCCCGCCATAGAGGCTGTATGGGACCAGAGCCAAGGATCACTGTGGAGTCCTTCCAGGGCATCAGACACCCTCTTTTCTCTACCCTGTCCGAGGTGACTCCAGGAGATCTGAGCCCATTCAGCTATTGGCTCAGACAGTCGGCCAGTATTTGACCCTGCCCTGGCCTGCCTAATACAGTAGCTCTGCTTCCTAACTGGGAAGGACAACAGATTTTGCTGGTGGAAAATCTGTTCCTTCTCCCTATAATACCTTGCAAAGAAGGTGCAGACTAACCTGGATGATTCTTAGCACAGTCATTTGTTAATTGTGGGGCCTTGGGGTCATTCATTCATACATACACACAGATGGGGGTCATAGGCTTCCTCTGACCTGGTATATTTTGACTTCTGGCCTCAAACTCATGAACCGCCTGCTGCTACTTTCCAGCTGCTGGGATTGTAAGTGTGGCCACTCCACCAGCCTCAAGGTTGGTCAATTGACTTGTTTGTAGACAGTCTCGCCGAGCCCTGCCTCCACCTCCCAAGTGCTGGGACTATGGGCGTGTACCATAAGAATATTCTTGATGGTGACAATTCTATCTTCCTCATTCTCCTCCCCCTCAGATTTGTTTTAGGACAAAGCACCAGGATTTACAGAATAGAGACAGGACCAAGGCCAAAGCAAGATGGAAAAAACCAGAACTAGATACATGATGCTACTTTAAAGACTTTACAGATAACACTTACCTAGTGTGCATGATGGTCTTGGTTTGATCCCCAGGGCCCCACACAAAAGAGGTCCTGCATCTCATTGACTCTAAAACTTTACGGACAAAATTCGAAAAGATGTAATAAGGCCACTTGTCCTAGGGGCTGAAGACTCATGTGATCCCAGGATCTCTAGTGAGGGGTGCAAGATAGGGGCCATACTTGCTATATAGCTAAGGTCCTAGATGGGGTCCCCATCTCAGCACAGTACCTCAGAAAACAGAGGAAAGTGGGGAAAGTCGCGGCATTTCTTCCCTTCCACTTAGACTGTGTGACCTCGCATAAAAATACAGATAGACTTTCAGTTCGGAACCTTCAGTAGCTTTCCCAGCGCACTCCAAAAGAAGCTAGTTCAGAGGAGGTCCACTAGTCCTGCACACAACTCGACTGTGGCCTTCTACCCACCCCCTGCTCCTGCACTCCTGGCCCCGTCTGAGATCCACACTCCCCCTAGTTTGCATCCGATGGGGAAAGATTGAAGTGTTTATGGATGCTCCAGACCCACATCTGCTGCCAGCACATTTCACCAGGAAAGGCAGACTAGCCTGACATGCAGCTGTCGACAGTGGGAGCCTGGGCTGTGGCCTTCTCAGTTCAACTCTTTTTCACAGCAGCAGCTGCTCTTCTCCGTGTGCTCGGTGTTCATCACCCAGGGCTGTCAAAAATAATCCATCCCAGCACAGATCCACAAATCACACAAGGACTTTCATTCAGGTACACACTGAGTGCCCTCCGGTGGGGGTCAGACACACCAGAAGGACCTAGAAACCAGAGAGGGTAGTTGGAGGGTCTGGGAAGAGCCCTGGAGGACAGGGCAGGGAGGTAAGGAAGGCAGGTATGCTCTCCTCTGGGAAGATGGTGAGTGGGGGACAGGCACAAGGGGACACAACCTGAGTAGCTGTTGAGATCTCTGGCAGGGGTTGAGGAATGGGAAGGAGGCTGCTGAGGGGGACGGGATGGGAAAGGAGACGAAGGGACCTGCCTTAGGCTCTGAACTGTACCATAGGAGAAGCTGCATTGATTGCGTATAGAGGTACAGGAGAGTCCAGAACTCCACTAAGTCATGACACCAAGCACTAGAAAGGAAACCCTGGTCCTAGCGTGAGATGAGGAGCAGTCTCCATCCCAGCAGATCCCGGAGGGACTCTTGTTCTCCAACAGAAAATTGTTAAATAAGAAAAACAAACAATCCACTTTTTGAAAAGAGCATTCACCAAACTGCAATGGGGCATAGTGAAGGATGATGGGATAGAAGGATGCCACTTCTTACTCCACGTCTCTTTCCATTTGAATCCGAATACTACACAGGATTTTCAGAAGGCAGTCAGCCCCCAGCAGAAAGACAGGAACTCACAGGTTCCTTTGTTAAACCCTAGGCCAGCCTAAACCTAGACAAACTACACTCTAGGGACAGGAGAGCCTTACACTGGCAAACCTGATGTGGAATTCCCATACTAAGAGCTCCCTCAAGTTGCAGTGCTGAGTAGTCGTCTGTCCATCCACTGTCCATCTGTCCACTGGCAGATATCCTTTGCCTAGTCACCCAGAGAGGACAGGGCCTGAGAGGTAGAAGCAGCATCTCATAAGGCCACAAGCGAGTCTGGGAACCCCTGGCCACAGCAGAATGTCAGAGGACCTGACATGCCAGCTCCTCATCTTCTTCCTCACTTGCCGCAGATCCCGGTCCTGGAGGGATGTGGGGGTTCCCACGCATGTGGAGGTGACACAATGTCTTGGTTGCAGAGATTGTTAAAGAAGTCAAGGTGCCACAGGCTGCCCTGAATGTTCCAACTCATGAGACAGGGGACACTTGCCATACACCTGTGATAGAGGAAGAGGAGGTTGGCATCCCAATACCAGCACCAGGGTTCCTGCAGGTCACGGAGAGGAGGCGTAAGTATCACTGACCATCCCAGCAGCAGAGAAGAACCCCAGTCATTGGGGACAGAGCAGGCTAAGGGCAAAAGGCAGCAGCACCACCCAGTGATGGGCAGCTATGCATGCAGTTGCCCATCTGCAAAATGGAGGAGCTGAGAAAGCTCTCCAGTCTGGAGTATGCAGACCTATTGGGGATCTAGGTTTGCCTGGGTCTTGTCTAGTATTGGCTTTACAGAAAGTGCCAGTTCAGGGAATGGCTCAATGGATAAACTGATCGCTGTACAAACATAAGAACTTGAGTTCAGATCCCCAACACTCCCGTAAAAAAAAAAAAAAGGGAAGCATGATGGTACATGCTTATAATCCCTGAACCGGGGAGGCAGGAACAGAGAATCCTTGGTACTTCCTGGCCAGCCAGTATAGCACATTGGTTAGATGAGAGTCCCCATCTCAAAAAGTAAAGCAGCAAGCAATTGAGTTAGACACCCATTAGCTTTGGCCTACGTGCATGCATGAATGCATGCACATATGTATGAAAACACACACAACCAAAGTGTCAGGTCACCCACGTGGGAAGAAGCCTTCACCAAGCAGGACTGAGCGGTAACTGTGTCTCCTGCAACCCCCAGAGCCTCTGAGCAGTGTCTCCTCTCTGGAGGTCCACTTCGATCTCCTGGACCTCACTGAGCTGACTGACATGTCTGACCAGGAGCTGGCCGAGGTCTTTGCAGACTCCGACGACGAGAACCTTGCCACTGAATCCCCAGCAGGTGAGGCTGCAGTGGTTTGGGGGAAAGGAAACATAGAGGAGGAGGTCTGGGCCCTGTTCCCGCAGATTCCGACTAGAAAACACTTTTTCCACCCGACTGTGCATACAGCACTTGTCTGCACACTGCGTCCCTTATTTACATCTTGCACCGCTATTTCCCACATAGGAAGGAATTTCCCTCCTATCTCCTTTTCCTTGATTTCTCCCCATGAACAACAGGAAGCTAAAGCCATTGTTCCTTGAAATATAACTTACTGGATGTGGATTTTAAGTTAAGCCACATACAAAGAGAGGGGAACATTCACCAACCTGGCCCCTCCTCAGATCACCTGACTATCTAAGCCTCTGGAAGGGTGCTATCACCTGGAGCCGGGTGTGTGGGGAAGACCACAGTCTCACCATCTTCCCATCCACTCCTGAATCCCATGCCAGCAGGGAATGTTCCAATCCCTATGGCCAGAACATACGGTTTGCCACAAATCCTAATTGGGGACAAATCAGTCCTTCAATCAGTCTCCAATGGAAAAAAATATTTTTGGTTTTTCTAGACAGGGTTTCTCTGTGTAGTCCTGGCTATGCTGGAATTTACTATATAGACCAGGCTGGCCTCAAACTCAGATCTGTCTGCTTCTGTCTCCTGGGTACTGGGAATAAAGTGCTGATTTTTTTTTTTAAAGACATGGTCTCACTGGGCGGTAGCGCACCCCTTTAATCCCAGCACTCAGGAGGCAGAGGCAGGCAGATCTCTTGAGTTCAAGGTTACCTGGTCTACCAAATAAATTCCAGGAGAGCCAGAACTACACAGTGAAACCCTGTCTAGAAAAACAAAACAAAAGACATGGTTGACCTCTCTTTGTAGACCAAGGTGGCTTCAAACTCTGGAGATTCAACTGCCTCTACCTCCCAAGTACTGGGATTAAAGTCACCACCACACCTGGTCTCCCAACATTTTAAAAAAGATACCAAGGTGACCTTTAGCTGTCCACTTTGTGCTGTGGGGTAGGAAAATCAAAGGAGCTGAGCCCCACCCCCAAGTCAGAACATTCACACATGACCTGGGATAAGACCTGTATACCAAGGACCTCATGAAACTCAGTTACCTGAGGACCAAACCCAGGGCCTTGCGCTTGCTAGGCAAGTGCTCTACCACTGAGCTAAATCCCCAACCCCGCCTGTTGCTCTTAAACTCATAGATCCACCTTTGTCTGCCCCGCCAAGTGCTGGGAAGTCACTATCCTTATTAAGGTATCACCAGCCCCAGGGGGGCTCTGAAGGTGCTGCTCACAAGCTTCCTGGAGGCTGGTGGTGTAGCCTATATATATATATATCAGGGGAGCTGTGGGCTCTGAGATAGGACAGCTACATGAATGGGGACCCTGGCTCCACCTCATGGGTATTCTTGTCCCATCTTTCCTGCAAAATGGAGCTCTGCCTGATCCTGGTGGCATTCCATAGCTCCACCTTCCCTTCAAGCCTGCATGTGTGTGTGGTGAGCCAGGAATGCTCCATGACAGCTCTGGCTGGACAAGAAGAGTGGGGAGCTCAACTCTAGCCCACCTGTACCCCTAGCCTCATACAGCCTGCACCCTGGAAAGGGGCTGAAGTCTCATGATAGGGCAGAGACTGAGGCTTGCAGGGCCTAGCTGTACTACGGCACTTAGGAATCAAGGCTTTGGTAGTGTGCCCTATCAGGTTCACATAGGGGATAGGGAAGACAGCCTCAGGACTTAACTTGAGCCGGGCAGAGTGGTGCATGGCTTTAATCCCAGCCCTCGGCAGGCAGAGCCAGGTGAATCTCTTGAGTTTGAGGCCAGCCTGGTCTATGCTGTAAGTTCCAGTCCAGCCAAAGCTATTATATAGTGAGACCTTGTCTCAAAAACCAAATAAAGAACAAAAACAAAAAACTTAGCCTTGACTCCAGTGACTCCTAGGGACATCAGAAAAGCCCTTGGCGATCATATAAAATCTTCAGTACTGTGGCAGACACCTAGGAGCATAAGTATACCCAGAAGCCTTATCAACAAGATTGGCAGAGGCACAGTGTGGAGGCTTAGCCTCCCCCCGCCCCCCAATTTTACTGAACTCTAGACTCTGTTTTCACCAGGTCTGCACCCACTATCTCGAGCTGGCTGCCTACGCTCTCCCTCCTGGACAAAAGCAAGGGCAGAGCAGAACCGCGAGAAACAGCCCCCCAGTGACCCAGAACGGCAAGGCACAGTTGTGGACACGTTCCTCACTGTGGAGGGGCCCAAGGAAGATTAGCCCAACTCCATCTGTTCGAGAGTTGCTGAAGGGCTGGGCCAGACCACCGTGATGGCAAATCAGGACAGTACTGTCACAAGAGAGGTACTCCGTCAACTCCAAGACTCCAGCCATCACCTGACAACAGGTCAAAGTCTGGGTGCCAGGCACAGGCCTCTGGGCACCCCAGCACAAGCACAGCCCAGTGGCCTTAGGTCCAGCTGGTTCCTGGACCCTGAATCAGGGATGACACTGTATGGAATCTCTGCCTTGGGATGAGAGGAGGAATGGAGTGGATAATGGTGGCTTCGGTCTTCTAAAAACTTGTCTCTAGGACAAGACATTTTGTCCCTTGTGAGATTCCAAATAGGTTCAATGTATGGGGATCCAAGCCCATGAGAGTTGCCCAGGAACCTGTAGGGGTGTATATCCAACCTCAGTGAGCTCATAAGCCCAAAGTAGATTTGGTGGTCAGTCATGCGTTGGCTCTGCTGTCCAGCCAAGTGGTGAGAACAGGTTTACTTCCCTAAAATTTGCACCCTTTCTCTGCCCTGGGCAGGTACCACTGTTTCTAGTCTCCTCCCTGGGCCTGCTTCTCTTGGTCTGTGTGACAGCTCAAAGGCTGAGAAATTGTCCCATGTCTTCCTTTCTTCGGAACACCAAACCTCAGTGACAACTCCCACATTGCTCGGAGGTAGAGTCCTGGCTCCCCATTCCTGTCTGTCTCTCCTAAGGGCACATACTGTGCCTATCCCTCCTCATCCCATTGCCTAGCTCAGCCGCCCACATAGCCTGTCAAATGCTCAGTTGGGAAGCTCTGACACTGTGGATGTCTTGGGAGCAGCTCAGGGGAGGCAGGGCCAATCTAGCCTCCCACTCTGCTGTGAGATGTTGGACACTCAGTTTAGATGTCTCAACACTACTTTCATGTGCTCAAAGACAAAACAGACTGCTGCTCTGACCATGAATCAAAGACTGGTTTTGAAATAAAGGTTTACTTGCTTTCTGTCCCCAGGCCAACCTGCCCTGCTGCCCACTGTCTTCTGTGGAAGACAAGGCTTTTGATCTTCATTTGCAGTGAATGCTACTGGGGAAAAAATGCCCTGGGATTCTTCTGGGGGGTGGGAGCAGCATCCAGGATGCTCCCACTTCAGAGCCACCCTGCCTCTGCACTGTTGACCCTTAAATGTGGGTTATTTCTGCTTGTCTCCTGAAATGAAAACCAACCCTGGTTTCCAAAGGACACAACCCAGCAGCTGCCTTTTAATCTCACGGTAGCTGTGTACCCTTGGCCACACTCCAGCCTACCAGGGTCTTACCCCCACCACCCACTCTTCCTGCTGGAGCTTCCACGGGGCACATTTACAGAGTGGCATTAAAGCCTCACCATCTTTGGACCAGTGGTCCTTCTAGCTGATATCAAAGTGCCACTGGGGTTCTCCTGTGCTGTTCTAGGCTGTATTTATTTGAGCTGCATTTTAGGGGCAGGTGCCCTGAATTTCTAGTCTCTAAGTAAGAAAGAAAATCCTGCCAATTCTTCCAGACAACAAAGGTGGCCTGAACTGAAGGAGCACTCTGCTCAAAAGCCACAGGGAAGCCCAAACCTTGCTGCTTAAATTAACCAGTGAAATGAGGTGACTATGAAGCCAGCCAGGAGTGACCACCTTCCTGCAGGATCAGGTGACCATAACTTCCCACATGGGCAGTCACCTCAGGTCTTTGAGTTGGCAGCCTGGTCTACTGTGTACATTTTCTGGGAATGGTGTGATTCCTGGCACATTCTAAACACCCATGTCCCCTTTCCCTTTCCCCCAGAGGGAGGCAGGCAGGGAGAAGCCCTGCCAACCTTAGTGGCTCTTAGTTCTGAGCAGGGAAGGATGCCTAGCTCACACCCCTTGCTGGCCTTTACCTGCTAGCATACTTTCAGGTTTCCATGACAGGTGGAACAGAAACCAATATGGTGTTACCTGTTCTGCTGTCTAGAAATGGAGTGTTGTGACACACACCCCTTAAGTCACATAAAATAGGAAAATAGATTCCATTGATAAAGTACCAGCAGAGGAAGAGGATGCTACAGATCTCCAGAGCATGGGGCTCACAGGCGGATCTCTGTGAGTTTGGATCTGGATCAAATGAAGTGAAAATGTGGGGTGGCAAACCTCCACAGGAACACTGACCGAACAGGATGGGAGGTGCAGCCTAAGTGTGGTTAGAAGTATGTTGACACCTCAGGATCTGGGGTGCACAGGAGCCCTGCTCCCAGATCATCTCAAAGGGTAGTAGATGATTGTGGTCTGCTGAGCAGTGATTAGGGTCAATGGTAATTCCAGTCTTCCAGAGGCATACACTACCTACCCTCCACATCCCACTGTCCAGCTCCTCCATCCCCATAGCCTATCACATGCTCTGATGGCAGGCTCTGACACTGTAGATCTGCCTCAGGACCAGCCCACCCTACCCCACCACTGGTCAGTGACTTTGGAAAAGAGGCCCACAGATATGCCAAAGTAGCAACCTCAAATAACCCTGTGACAACGCTGGCCCTAGAGTCTCTGCCAGAGTCTACAATGTCACAGGCCTTCTGGGGCCAAGGAATCACCCCCACTTCATCAGAGGGAACCTACTACAAGACCTCTTGGACCCTAAGTAGCTCAGTGAATAATGATTTGGTTGAGATCATGATATACACATTGAGCCCCGAAGATTTTTTTTTTTTGAGACAGGGTTTCTCTGTGTAGTTTTGGACCCTGTCCTGGATCTCAATCTGTAGACCAGGCTGGCCTTGAACTCAGAGATCCACCTGTGAGCCCCGAAGATTTTAAAAATTTATATATTTAAAATGAATTCAATAGTGTGGGGCTGGAGAGATGGCTCAGCAGTTAAGAGCACCAGCTGCTCTTCCAGAGGACCTGGGTTCAATTCCCAGCAACCACACAGGGTCTCACAACTGCCTGTAGCTCCAGCTCCAGGGGATCCGACGGGTATTGCAAGCACATGGTGCACATAAATACATACATACATACATACATACATACATAATGCAGCCAAAACTCCCATACACATAAAATTAGAAATTAAAAAACATTTTTAAAAATTTAATAAAGTACATTTTACAAACAGCAAAAGTGGAAAGTATCTGTCCCCTGATAAAATTTGAGGCAAATACAATTTAGAAAATGTACCATACTATGTACACCCAGTGTGTCTGCTCTTTAACCAGGCCCCAAAGAAAAGTGAAGAATAAAAAGGTTTAAGAGGCAGAGAGCAGGTCTCCACTCTCCTGACTAGTCAGTCACCCAGGAAGCCCATCAACATCAGTTAAAGGGCTGGAGAGAGTTCAGCTGCTAAAGTGCTCGCTGCACAAGTACGAAAATCTAAGTACAGTTCCCCATCATCCACATCAAAGCCAGGCACAAATGCACGCCTGCAATCCCTGCACCAGGAGGCAGAGACCGGAGGATCCCTAGAGCTGCTGGCACAAATGCACGCCTGCAAATCTAGCTAGATTCAGTAAGAGACCCCATCTCAAAAAACAAGGCAGATTGGCTGGCAAGATGGCACAGTGGGTAAAGGCACTTTCTGCCAGGCTTGATGATATTTGGAACCCACATAGAAGGAGAGACTGACTCTTACAAGTTGTCCTCTGACTTACACATGTGCACCATGGTGCATATGTGTTTGTGGACATGCATGTGCAGACACAAGCACAACTAAATAAATGGGAAAAAAAATCAAGATAGAAAGCAATCGAGGGAAACATAGCATGTTAACCTCTGGTCTCCACATAATCATATACACACATGTAATCATATGCACACATGCATATGTACACACATGAACACCTGTGGGCACACACACAAAAACCTTTAAAAAGTCAAGGGAGCAAATGGATTCCTCCCCAGGCCATGAGCAGACTTGAAGAGCGGGCTGATGCAGCTGATGATGCTCCCAGGGAGTCCTGGAGGAGGTATGCAAGAACTCTCTCATGGAACTCCAGGACCCCAAGCATTGAGGTCTGAGTGCAGGCCTCAACACGCCCCAGGATCAACTGGAAAAAGATGCCTCTTTTAGCCCAAGGAGGTTTGGAGCTCACAAAGCCCTTCCTTTAATCAAGAGCTGTCCTACAACAAAATGGTTGATAAATAGGCACCAGAGACAGAGGGCTCAGCCCAAAACAACCCTTTTAGAGATTCAAAAAAGAAAGGGGGAGGGTGCCAGGGAAAGGATTGCTGTAAAATGGAATTAAATCTGACACTCCACCAGTGAAGCAGACAATTCCAAGGCTAGGCTCCAGGTCTGACTGATAAAATTTCTGACGCTGCCACCAAGGCCAGGAATGGCCACACTTCTCTCCTCAGCCAGAGATCTGCAGGTGTGCTGGCTTTCTTTCCTAAGGACTGATCAGCTTAAGAAGCTAGCCCTCCCTTGATGACTGGTTTACATTTTCATTAATTCTTCACCAAACTTCATCTGTGTTGGTTCAACACTCATCCTCTGAGCAATCACCTCAGAGGCAAACTATAAGGCTGCAGCACACTTGGAAACTCAATCAGTTCTGTGTCTACCGGAAGTGTGATATAGCTCCTAATGGCCCTACACACAGAATCCCCAAAAAGACAACACTCATGGCTTCATAGAAGCCGGCATCCAGCTCCCTCTCCTATCTGAACTGACAGACCTCTAGGTTCAGGGCCGGGGCCTCAGGCTACACCTCTGATGCCTTAGCTGGATGCTGCCAAGTCCCAGCTCCCTCTTCTGTGGATTTTGAATGGTCTTATCACCTCTGACCCCTCAGCTATTACCTTGCTGGATGCTGCCAAGTCCCAGCCCCCTCTTCTGTGGATTCTGAATGGTCTCACCTAAAACATCTGTTTGCAGTTGTCTCCTGTTTTAATTTGTTTTCCAGTTACTCAGATAGCTGCTCCGCAACGGCTGAGCAGCTCCCAGTCAACAGTGGTCACAGGTGGCCACCCATAGGCCACAGCTATGCAGGGCTCTCCTGTAAGCACCGTTCAGTGCCTCCTTCCTCCCGTCCCTGATTCCAGTCTTTCAGCCCCTCAGGAAGGTCTGTGTCCTCCTCTAGGCTGCCGGTGCCCTCTACAAATTCCTCATAGGTGGACTTCTCTGCAAAGGGCCGAGGGCCCAGGAGCTCTATCATGTCGGCCTTCTCCAGCACTTCTTTCTCCAGGAGTCGCCTGCTCACCTGAAAAGGAGAGTTACCCATTAGGCTGCTGTGCCCAGGACAGGGATGGACTAGTAGTCCTGATACAGGACACAACCTAAACTAAGTAGGCCCACAAAGATCAGCATGGCTTGACCATAGTCCAACCTGGGACCCATGACCTGGCTATCTCTGAGTGAAGCCCCACTCACCTTCTCTACCTGCTCCCGGCACTGTGTGAGCAGCTCCAGGGTCCGATCATAGGCAGACCTGATAAGGCACCGGACTTCCTCATCAATGAGCTGGGCAGTTGCTTCACTGTATGGCTTTTCCACCATGGTTTCTCCTTGTCTGGGGAGGTCAAAGGATACCTGGCCTAGCTTCTCACTCATTCCGAACTGCACAATCTGAAGTATGGGAGGAGCCGAGGGTTAGTTGTGTCCAGTGCATCTGGCAGAGTCACACACGAGGACACTGCTCCTTACCTGGGCATAGGCACTCTGGGTGACCTTCCTCAGATCATCCTGAGCCCCTGTAGTAATCTGACCAAAGAACAGCTGCTCGGCCACCCTGCCCCCCAGCATCATACACATGCGGTCGAAGAGCTGCTCCCGGGTGTAGAGATACTGCTCCCGGGGGAGGTACTGGGCATAGCCAAGCCCCTTGCCCCGAGGTATGATGGACACCTGAAAAATAAGAGCCTGGAGCTGAAGAAATGGGTCAGAAGTCAAGAGCATGGACTGCTCTAGCAGAAAACCCAAGTTCAGTTCCCAGCACTCACATCAGGTATCAGGTGGCTTACAACCATCCTAGAACTCCAGCCCCAGATCAGATGGCCCCCCTCCAGAACTCTTTAAGGACTGCACTCATGTGTACAACCACACACACACACACACACACACACTTAAAAAAAAATAGAGGCTGGACAGATGGCTAACAGTTAAGAGCATTTGTTGCTCTGGCAACAAATGGACCCAGGTTCAGTTCCCATCACCCATACAGTGGCTCACAACCACCTGTAACTCCATAAGTTGAGTTCCAGGGCATCTGACATTCTTCTGCTGGTCACCTGGTACACATAAACATGCAGGTAAAACACTCACACGAATAAAATAAATCTTTAAAAAAATTAAAATTAGGGGCTAGAGAGATGGCTCAGCAGTTAAGAGCACTGGCTGCTCTTCCAGAGGACCTGGGTTCAATTCCCAACACCCACATAGCAGCTCACCACTGTCTGTAACTACACTTCCAGGGGACCCAACACCCTCAAGCAGACATGAACGTGGACAAAACACCAATGCACATAAAATAAAATTAAATTAAATCTTTAAAAAAATTAAAATTAATCTTAAAAAAAAAAATCCAAAGCCTTGTCTTTGCCAGCTTCAAACAAACTGTTCCACCAGGAGCTACACTGGCCACGCCCCCCTTATGACTGAGGGAGGCGGGGTAAGAGCCCTGAGTTTGAGCCACTAGAGACCAACGGAGTTACCCTGAGGAGTACACCCACACCACAGCCTCAGTGTCTGACTGTCTACGAGGCTCTTCAGGAACTAAATGCACAGTTACTCTGACAAGAGTCTGATCCAAAGCTTAAGACTTAAGCAAGGCCTCACTCAAAGCAAGACCTCCTGCTCTGCTTCTCCCCCTCAAAGGAACTGGACAAATTATAGACCAACATATTCCTTGAAAAGTAAAAGGGGGGCTGGTGAGATGCTCAGACGGTAAAGGCACTTACCACCAAGGCTTAGGACCTGAGTTTAATCCCCAGAACCCATACAGGAGAAAACTGGCTCTCATTTCTGACCACCATGTGCTCTCTCCTCTCCCCCTCTCTCTCCTCTGCCTCTCTCTCTCTCTCCTCCTCCTCCTCTCCCTCTCTCAAACACAGAAAAAGGAGAGTAAAGGGCCATGTCTCCCAGGGTGCTGTTCCTGCGTGGGCTGACACCTAGAAATGAACCAGAGATGGCACCCGGGCCGAGAGGCTGCTGAGGCCATCAGCAGCCACACTCAGCTTGAGAAACTGACCTTCAGCAGAGGATCTGCATGTTCCAAGAACCAGCCCACCACTGCATGCCCAGCCTCATGGTAGGCTACAGTTGTCTTTTCACTGGGTTGTAGGACCTGGGTCTTCTTCTCAAGGCCTACAAACCACAGTCCAAGGAGTGAGAAATGGGAAAATGTCCGCCCACAAACCCCCAAGGGCACCCAACAGTCTAGAATGACTGCCATGTCCCATTCCATGGTCTTGTCAGGAACCTGTCCCTCCCTCTGGATCAGACAGTCTTCCTTGAGCACCAGCTCCATCCTGCTCTCTGCTCTGTAGTGAAACCCATCTCCCAGCACTGGACAGCACCCCATTCATCTATCTAACCAACCTGACTCATCCTGCTTTAGAAAGCCATTTTTAGGGCTAGAGAGATGGCTTAACAGGTTAGGAACACTGGCTGCTCTTCTAGAAGACCAGGGTTTGACTCCTAGCACCCACATGGCAGCTAATAACCATGTGTAACTCAGTTCCAGAGGGATCTAACACCACCCCAACAACTGAGGCAGGGTTTTTCTATGTAGCCCTGGCTGTCCTGGAACTCGCTCTGTAGACCAGGCTGGCCTCAAACTCAGAGATCTGCCTGCCTCTGCCTCAAAAGTGCTGGGATTAAAGTTGTGCACCACCACCAACCAGCATGACACCCTCTTTTGGACTCTGTGGGCACTGCACACACATAATACACAGACAAACATGTAGGCAAAATACCCATACACGTAAAAGTAAGTCAATAAATCTAAAAAAAAATTTTAACAACAAGCCACTGTCTGCCAATGAACTTTAAGAGTCAGAAACACAGGGTCACTTTCTGTCATGTGTCAAGAAGCAACACCCATGCATATCGAGACAAAGGGGGATGTTCTCAATGTCCAATCTGCACACCTATAGCAGATACAGGACAAAGAGAAGCAGTTAACATCATGTATTGAGCTGTTTAGACCGCCACTGCAAGGACTGATTAAGTAGCTCACCAGAGCCACTGGACAGCCCTCAAGATTGTATGTACTCCTCTATACAGTTAAACTTTAAAAATGAAACTTCAATAATGAAGCTTAAGGATTTATCTGCCAACCTGGCTAAACTTCAGTTTTTGGCACAGGGATGTATACTACCATCTGCCTGAATCCCCTCCAGGAACCACACCAGACCAGCCAATGGCAGCATGAGGTACCCTCTCAGTTTCAAAGCCCTATGGGACCCTTAACTCACCAAACTCCAGTTCCTGCCTGGTTAGCACAGCCAGCTGAGCTGCCCCAGGCTGCTACATGAACTACCCAGATGGCCTGTGTCCTGGCTGGGGACAAACACGTAACCGTCATTCCTTTAACAGTGCTGTCCCAAGAGAGCTCAAGCAGCAGGCGTCCTGGGATGGCCCCTGCCTAGCACAGGCTTTTCCTTGTAAATATCATTCATCCAAGCTCTGCTCTTCCTCCCTCCAAGTAGATGTCCCTGTCTTCCACATCCACGCCCAGCTCTGGCTTCCCAAGGTCTTCAAACGGCCTGCGTATAACTCGGGGGGGGGGGGGGGG
>CABHPQ010168975.1:1047-28055 GCA_902168405.1 Peromyscus aztecus | reverse complement strand
GGGGGGGGTGAAAGCTGCTAGGAAAACCCTAGTTCTAGATCTTGGTTCAAAAAATTGATCATGTCTTTAAATGCTGAAGTGAGGCTGAGCCATCCAAAAACTGCCTGTCCCTTCCCAGGGGATGTGCTCACCTCCAATGACCCTCTCGATGGCTTGCTCAAAGTGCCGTTCCTGGACAGAAGAGCTAAGATGGCGGGCAGCAATCAGTGCTGCTTCATTGCACACATTAGAAATATCAGCACCTGAGTCAGAAAAAGAAAGTCAAGTCAGTGTTTCTGGCTGCTGGAGTTCTACCAAGATCAACTTCATTAAAGGAAAATCTCAAATAGAAGCCAGGTTAAACTCCAGCAGAAAATGTAGGCAGAAATTACTTCACCCAAGTTTCTGGTTAGTTATGCAATTTTAATGAGAAATAATCCATGTATCATAAAGGCATATGCAACATTAACTTTTAGTAAACTTACCAATGTGATGGTTAGTATTAGCAACCTGAAAGAATCTGCAATCACACGAGGGACAGATCTCTGGACATGTGTGGTAGTTTAAATGAGAATGGCCCCCACAGGCTTGTATGTTTGAATACTTAGTCCCCAGTTGACAGAACTGTTTGAGAAGGATTAGGAGGTGTGGCTTTATTGGAGGAGGTGTGTCACTGGGAGTTGGGATTTGAGGTTTCAACAGAGTCCACACTATTCCCAGTTAGCTCTTTCTGCTTCCAACTAGTGGTTTAAGATGTGAGCTCTCACTCTCTCCCACTGCCACGCCTTTGCTCCACCATCACAGACTCTAAAGCCAGAAGCCCAAAATGCTTTGGTCATGGTCTTTTATCACAGCAAGAGAAAGGTCACTAAGACAGCATGTGGGTACTAACATGCATGGACTCACTGTTCTCCACTCCTGGGTGGGATGTGACCAGCTCCCTCAAGTTCCTGTCATTATGACTCCCCATCATGATGGACTGTAACCCGGAACTCTAAGACAAAAATAAACCCTTATCCCTTAAGTTACCTTTGTCAGGGTATTTTATTCCAGCAACAGGAAAAGAAACTAAGACACCAAAGTTTTCAACTATGGCCCTAATCCTGCTCCAAGACACTTTCCATCGTCGAAAATACATTATGCCTTTTATTTTTAATTCCTATTCCCACCCCAATCAATTACTAGTCTGTTTTCACCTCTGTGGACTTGAATTTTCTGGATCTCTACTGAAACTCCAAACCCTCATGGAAAAAAGATTCATATAAGATGTGGCTTTTTATATCTGGCTTTTTTCTTTGAGCATTATTTTTTAGACTTATCTATGTCGTAGTGTGTATCAGTACCTCAACCCTTTTTGTTAAATTTTATTTATTTTAAATTCATGAGTATGTGTCTCTATATATGTAATACGCAGCACGTGTGTGCTTGGTGCCCAGGGAGGCCAGAATTGGAGTGGTGGCTGTGAGTGACCACATGGGTGCTGGGAACCAACCAACCCAGGTCCTCTGCAAGAGCAAGTATTCCTACAGTCTCTGAGCCCAACCCAGGTCCGCTGCAAAAGCAAGTATTCCTACAGTCTCTGAGCCCAACCCAGGTCCGCTGCAAAAGCAAGTATTCCTACAGTCTCTGAGCCACCTTTCTAGCCCCTGGTATTTCATTCCTTTTTACAGCTAAAAATTGTTCTACACAGTATATACCATATATTGCTGATGACTCATCCATTGTTAGAAATCTGACTGAGTTTTACTGAAGGACTATTCAAATAATGGGGCTATGAACGTGCATGTTCAAGTCTGAAATACATTTTCAATTCTCTTGAAAATACACATTAGGCCGGGCGGTGGTGGCGCACGCCTTTAATCCCAGCACTCGGAAGGCAGAGCCAGGCGGATCTCTGTGAGTTCGAGGCCAGCCTGGTCTACAAAGTGAGTTCCAGGAAAGGCACAAAGCTACACAGAGAAACCCTGTCTCGAAAAAACCAAAAAAGAAAAAAAAGAAAAAAAAAGAAAAAAAGAAAATACACATTAGGAGTAGAATTGCTGGGTCATATGGTAACTCTGTTTTGCTTTTGGACTATCAAACTGATTTCTATAGTGGCTATACCATTTCCATTTTATATTTCCACTAGCAACATGAGGTTCCAATTCTTGTTCTCAGCTTTTTATTTTTTTAGTATAGCCACCCTTTCAGGTATAAAGTTATAACACACTGTGGTTTTACTTTATACTTCCCTAGTAATCAATGTTGAACACTTTTATAATGTACTTACTGGACATTATTTGAATAATTGTGTATTTAAGTCCTTCCAAGGGTCTCATAGTCTCAAGATAGCCTCCCTAGTGTGAGGATCATGAAGTGTACTACCATACCTCCTACTGTGAAGATCATGGTGTGTACTATTATACCTCCTTTTTTCCCCCTAAGGTATAAAAGCTTTTTAAATATTCTGCATACCATACCTTTATCAGATACATGATTTTCATTCTGTGGGTTATCTTTTCATTCTCCTGAGTGTTATCCTTTGAAACATAAAGATTTAATATCAATACGTCTATTTTTCTGTTTGTTTGTGTAAGCACTGGCAATTCAATGTCATAAAGACTCACCTATTTTCTTCTAAGCATCATACAGTCAAAGCTATTAAATTAAAACCTTTATCCACTTTGAATTAATGTTTGCAACTGGTAAAGTAAGGACCCAACCTCACTCTTTTGCCTGTGAAGACCCAGTTGTCCCAACACCATTTGTTGATGAGATGGTTCTCTCCCCAACTGTCAAAAATCATCTGACCAGTGATGTAAAGCTTCTATCTGGACTTTCGTCTCTCTTCCATTCGTCTCTCCTTTGCCAGGACCATACTATTTGCTTACAGTGCCTCTGTGGGAAGTTCTGAAACATCAAAGTGTGAGTCCTTCAACCTTTACAAGATTGCTTTGGTTATTAGGGGCCCTTGCAGCTAGTTACACTTGAATTTTAGAAATCAGTGTTTCCATTTCTGGCTTTCATTTCACCTCCTTCCTCCTCCTTGTGGAATCTGTAGGCATGAAAACATTGTTCTACACTGTGCCCTTTAACACAGATCTATAATTGGTTTTATGTCCTTGTTTTTTAAAGTTACAAACCAAAACAAAACATTTACCTACAGAGTCACCTTTGTAACTGTGTTTTTCTTTATGGCCTCAAGTTCTTATCTACCACCCTCTAGCTTCAGCCTGAAGGGCTTCCTTCATCTCTTGCAGGGCAGATCTACTATGAAACGGTCCTCTGTCCTTCATAATCTGTGATTTTTCCTCACTTTAAATGATAGTGTTGGCGGTCTCAACACATTTAACTGACGGTTTCCTCAGCAGCTCAGCAGTGGCTCTGGGACTCTAGTTTCCAAACAAAAGCAAGGTGCTCATCACTGAGGACCCCCCGAACTGTACGTGCCCCTTGTCTGATACTTTCAAGAGTCTCTCGTACCTTTGGTTTTCATACTTGATTTATTAGTCTTACTGTGTGGGGCCTGTGTTTGTTCCTACTGTTGAGTTCCGAGTTTCTTGGATGGATGGATGGATGGATGGATGGATGGATGGATGGATGGATGGACAGATGGATTCGCGTCTTTTATCCAGTTTGGGAAGTTTTTGTCATCATGTCTTCATTAATCTCTGTCCGTCCTTCCCCAAGTCCGACAGGTGGTGCTGGACGGCCACAGGCCCCTTAGGCTCGTCCTTTTCTCCACCTTTCTTCTTCTCTTTCTGTTCCACAGACTTAACACTTCACTGGATCTATCCCCACATTTCCTGGTTCAAACCTACTGTTCTGTTCCTCCAGTAAATTCCACATTCCACTTACAGTACTTTCCAGCTCCAGACTTAACTTGAACCTTTCTATACTTCCATCTCTTCACTCTGCTTACTGGGACAGTTTTCCTGATTTCCTTTAGTTCTTTGTCCATGTTTTCTTTTAGATCTTTGAGAATATTCAAGATATGTAATTTAAAAAATTTTTTGTTTTATTTTCTTTTTTTGAGACAGGGATTTTCTGTGTAGCCCTGGCTACACAAGTACTAGCTCTGTAGACCTGGCTGGCCTCAAACTCACAGAGATCCAACTGACTCTGCTTCCCAAGTACTGGGATTAAAAGCATGTGCCATTATGCCCAGTTTAATTTAAACATTTTTTAAAATTACATTTATTTATGTATCGTGTGTGTGTGTGTGTGTGTGTATGTGTATAAATGTGTCACACTAATGTTAGTGGTCAGAGGACAAACTGGAAGCTGGTTCTCTTTCTACTCTGTGGGTTAGTGGGATCCCTTGAGCTCTCTCACCTGCCCATTTTAAGAATTGCAGGCAGTGATGGCGTATGGCAGGCAGATCTGAGTTTGAGGCCAGTCTGGTCTACAGAATGAGTTTCAGAACAGCTAGGCCTACACAGAGAAACCCTGTCTCCAAAAACAAAACAAAACAAACAAAAATTGCTTATTATGCTTAATATTGTATTTACTTAGGGCTTTAACTTTTCCTTCCTCTATGAACATACAATACCTGCTTCTCTGCAGGTTTTATAGTTCTCTGTTAAATCATCAACCAAAATTTTTAGTACCTGTTTTTATTTTTCTTGATACACTGCAATGCCAAAATATGTAGAGACCATAAAAGAAATTTACGCTGGCTGTTTTCTGGGGGAAACACCCAGGATTAAAATAGTTGCATCTCCTAGTCAAGGGTCAATCCAAAATCATACAGGGGGAGAAGCAGCCTTCAACAGTAAGAACCACTGGGGGGCACAGTCAGTGCTGAGCTCTAACGCTGGAAACACACCAGCAGTTCTTTTAATGTGGGGCTTTACATGGTTCCTATTGTCCTCAGCATCTTGGTATTCACAGAGATTTGTGCTACGCCCTTTAGGTACAATGAAACTTGGGGAGGAAAAGTACTTAGTTTTTAAAACTTTATCTTACTACTTACTTATGTGTATGTGGAGGCCAGGAAGAGTGTATCAGATCCCTGAAGACAGAGTTATAGATCTACCCATTGTGGGTGCTAGTAATTAAACTCTAGTCCTTTGGAAGAGCAGCAAACAATCTTAACCACTGAGCCATCTCTCCAGCCCTGGAAATGCACTTTGATGAAGCAAAGCAGCATCCTCAAGTCCATGTGGGAATGGGTCAGAGCGTGTTATTGGGGAGTTCTAAGTCGGTCCTATTGCACAACAGCATGGAATTCTCTGGTTGAGTCCTCCAAACTGAAAACTCTCACAGGCTCAGCAAGGAAATCTAAAGTCTGGGTAACTTACTTAACTTACTCTAGTTTCTTAGCTGGGCATGTAAGTGGACACCTGAATTCTGCAAGGGGTGAGAAAATGGGACAGGAAGGACACTCTAGACAATACCAAGAAGGCCTTCACATGTTGGCCACAGACAAATGTGTCCTGTGTGTGAGCATGTCTGGCCTAGAGTTGAGCAGGATGCTATAGGTGACCAGAGTGAGGGTGCTCCACTGCCAAATGACCCACATGGCAGAAGCAGACAGTTGTGGAGCAGAAGACCGCAAACAACTTGCTGCAGAAGCCAAGAGGCAACTGTGGTCTTTAAAGGGCTGCTATGGAGAGGCAAAGAGGTCAGAAAACCCATTCTGTAGGTTCCCACCCATTTCTGGGATTCAAACCCCTCTGATAGGAAGACAAGAATCCTAGCACCAGAGACAAGGTTTTGAAAAAGGAAAAGCCAAACAATCACTGCAGATGGGAGTTCAAGCCAAGATCAAAGTGTGATATGATTCATCTCTTCAGATGATCCTCCTCAGATATTTTTTTCATCTCTGTAGTAAATTTCTAAATAGAAATCCAAACTCAAATGGGTACCAACAGGCTTTAGGTCAAGGAGATCTGAAGCCTTTGAAATGTTTCAGGAGGTTTGAAGTTCTATAGACCAGGGTGACCATTTGCCAGGACCAAATAGGCAGGTGTGGCACCCACCAGTCAATACAGACTAATGACTGCACTTGGCCCTGTACAATGAGTGGCTGAGCAACAACACTTACCAGTGAAGCCCGGAGTGAGAGCCGCTAGCTTCCTTGAAAGAGCATCTTTGGTGAGGCGTTGGTCTAGCTTGAGTGGACGCAAGTGGACCTTGAAAATAGAAGACCTGCCTTTGATATCAGGGGGACCTAATGAAGAAAATGAGACATATAAAATTATGTTCTCAGAGCTAACTACTTTGCAAAACTTCAAGGACAGTCAGCAGAACTCCCTGCCTGTATCAGCTGTCTGCAACAAGGTTGAAATGGTAAACAAGCCCAAAGTGTACTTGCACTGGGCAATGCCATACATCAAAACACCTTCTTGGACAAGGTATGTAGCTCACTGGTAAGAGTTGGCATGAACATGGCCCTGGTTCAATCACCACTAACACACACACACACACACACACACACACACACACACACACACGCACACACACACCCAACATGTGCATACCTAACTTCTTAATCAATATTAAATCTATTCCCCAAGGCCATGTGACCCAATAGAAACTGTCCCGGACACAGGTAATATCTACCCAAGATCAATGTGCTCTACTTGGGAAATGTCAAGGGAAGGTGACTATCTTTGACCATCGGGGAGAAATGCTAGGGGATGTCTTTCTGTACGCTGTGAATATATGCTGTTCCCATTGGTTAATAAGTAAGTGGCTTTGGTCTATGGCAAGGCAGCTTAGAGGCAGGAGGGAAATCCAAGGAGAGAGAAGGGAAAGAGAAAGGCAGAGCCTGGGGAGACACCAACAATATGCCCGCAGATTGGTAAGCCACGGAACACGTGGCAAAACATAGATTAATAGAAATAGGTTAATTTAAGATATAAGAGCTAAGGCTGGGGGTTGGGGATTTAACTCAGTGGTAGAGCACTTGCCTAGCAAGCACAAGGCCCTGGGTTCGGTCCTCAGCTCCGGGCAAAATAAATAAATAAATAAATTAAAAAAAAAAAAAAAAAAAAAAAAAAGAGCTAAGGCTGGGTGGTAGTGGTGCACACCTTTAATCCCAGCACTTGGGAGGCAGAGGCAGGTGGATCTCTGTGAGTTCGAGGCCAGACTGGACTACAGAGTGAGTTCCAGGAAAGGCACCAAAGCTACACAGAGAAACCCTGTCTTGAAAAGCAAAAGCAAACAAACAAACAAAAAGATGTAAGAGCTAGCTAGCAAGAGGCCTGCCATAGACCGTACCGTTTGTAAATAATATTAAGCCTCTGAGTAATTATTTTTATAAGGAGCTGTGGGACTGCAGGGCAGGGCGGAACCAGAGAAACTTACGGCTACAGAGAAGGACAAGGGTAAATCCTTTTTTCCTAAAGTATCAAGGTTTTATAAAACTGTATGAAAATAAAATCTGGAGAATAGATAGAAATATGCTATACCACTCTTACCTGTATTCCCTACAAGGACATGTGGACAGCCAAACCACACCTATTATTCCCAAGATGTGGACTGTCAGATGGGACCCAGCATCAACATCTCCAAAAGCACAGGAAGTGAGTTAGCCAAACCTTTAACTTCAGGGGCTGAGGTCCAAACCCAAGTACCTACATGACAGGCACTCACCAATGTAGATCTGGCGGTCAAACCGGCCAGGCCGTGTTAGGGCTGGGTCAAGGATATCAGGGCGATTGGTGCCAGCTAGCACTACCACATTAGTGGCAGAGTTGAACCCTAAACACAAGAAATGCTGGTTAATCTGAGGAAGGTCCAGGCAATACCAGAATCTGTATGACCATTCCAAGTCAGGCGCCACGCTGGCTCTACTTCCCTGCTGCTTGCCCCACATCCTTCTGTAAGTGCCAAGAAACGGGCATGAGGCCCTGCCCAGCTGCCCCAGGGGCCCAGGCTTGCCCCATTCTAGGAAAGACAATACACAAAGTCTTGACCTTTGGCTCTAAGCTCTCACTATTACCTTCTGCTGTGAGTAAGGTACAGTTCTGCTGGTGGGAAAGCAGACCTTTTCTCAACAAACAGGGAACCCTATATTTGAGACAAGGATAAGAGATAAAGCCTGGAACATGGGGAGTCTCTTTGTATTTCTGACTCCTGCTACCCTGACACCATCTTGTCAGGGCTCACTGCCTCCTCCCACCCAAGTCCTTGTGGGCTTGAAGGATTCATCAAGTACAACCAGGTGATGGCAAGCAAGGAACACTCATCCAAGGCGAGCCCATGAGGATGACGGCTGGGTGTGCACATGCGTTTCCTCTCCTTTGTAACAACCTATTTCACTCACCTTTGGGTACTAAAGATTTAGTACAGGATACCAGAAACAACTCTGGTATGTACAGAAGTGCATATAACTGGCTTGGCTGTCATAAGGACCACATGAGTGGTTGCTACCTTTCTCTGACAACGGTTCCTGGTGCCCAAACTACTAGTGCAAACAATGTTATGTATGCACAATACCTGCCTTCCTCCCAGAAGTCTGGAATCTTGGTACATGCCAAGCAGAAGGCACCTGACCAACACCCAATGAAAACAGCAGGGATCAAGGCAATTTCTACATGCCATCACAGTGTGCTCTTGGAGAAGATTCTAGAAGCTGCCTCTGGTTAATGGACCATTCCCTGTGCCTTCCCTTTTGGCTGATTTTGCTGTGTGTCCTTCCTTTGTGTTGGATCATTCATACCTGAGTACAGCTGATTCTGTGACTCCCTGGTAAAACAGCAAACCCAGAGAGGGCTTAGGGACCTCCACATGACACTAAAGCCAAAATGAAGACAAAATCTGCCAAAGATCCAGTGGAAGCTTTACCAAACTCAAAAGTGGGATAATGACTACAAGTATTCCATGGAGGTACACCCTGGCTAGAATCACTCTGAGATCAGCAGAACAAGGCCCAGAGCAAAAAGTGTGTGGCTGAGTCCCCTCTATTCTATGTGCACCAACAGGGACAATCATGCTCATATACATGTTTACCTCCCAAGAGAAGCAGGTGCCCTCATCCCAGCTAATTCCCGCCTCCTGGCAGGTAGGAAACAAATCTCCCATTGTGCAGTGAGGAGCTCTATGTGGATCAAACACTGATTTCTTATTTATGTTTGCTTGAGAACGTTCTTTTTTAAAATCAGAACGCATCAGCCAGACACAGTGGGCACATGCCTGTAATTCCAGCACTCGGGAGATGGAGGCAGGAAGAATCAGACCTCTAAGTCAGGCTAAATAGAGAGAAGAATGAATATATATTCCTGTGGAAACTGAGTCCCTGCAGACCTGCTACAGTGTCCACTCACCATCCATCTCCACAAGCATCTGGTTCAAAGTGTTCTCCTGCTCACTCTGGCCTCCCAGGTGACCACGGCCTCGCTTCCTGCCAATTGCATCAATCTCATCAATGAATAAAATACAAGGAGCATTTTTTCGGGCCATCGCAAACATGTCACGAACCTGGAAAAGGAATGCAGACCATTTTGTTGTTTCCATTCCTATCACACAGGAGGACAGTTCATCCTTAGCCCCCTTTGATACATCAGTACCTCCCTGATGGGGTGCACTCAGTGCTTGTCCCACACAAAGCCTAGAGCTACACAAAATGACCAATCCCAGACAAGAAGTGTGTTGGCACCTTCTATAGCTGGTTACCCATCCACCTACCCGTGCCGGCCCAACACCAACAAACATTTCCAGGAACTCCGACCCATTCACAGTGATGAAGGGCACATTGGCCTCCCCAGCAGTTGCTTTTGCAAGAAGTGTTTTGCCAGTTCCAGGTGGGCCAGTGAGCATTGCTCCCTGCAAGAGAAAAGGAACACCTAGTTCTCCAGGAGGACAGACAGAACACTGGGAACAAGCCCAGTTTCCTAATACATACAGGCAACTTCTAGGGCTAAAAAGAACCTTAAATCTACCACTTTTAGAGCCTAGGGTTTGTTTTTGTTTTTTTTTTGGTTTTTTTCGAGACAGGGTTTCTCTGTGTAGCTTTGCGCCTCTCCTGGAGCTCACTTGGTAGCCCAGGCTGGCCTTGAACTCACAGAGATCCGCCTGGCTCTGCCTCCCGAGTGCTGGGATTAAAGGCGTGCGCCACCAACGCCCGGCAAGCCTAGGGTTTTTAGAAAATCTTTTATCCTTAAAATTAATACCCCTCCCCCCCAACACACACCTTTAATCCCAGCACTCGGGAGACAGAGCCACGTGGATCTCTGTGAGTTTGAGGCCAGCCTGGGCTACAGTGAGATCCAGGACAAGCACCAAAACTACACACAGAAACCCTGTCTCAAAAAACCAAAACAAACAAACAAATAAATAAATAAAAAGAAAACTCCCAGATCCAGACCCTCACTTGGAGAAGTTGTCTTATGCAGGAATAAGTCTAGCAGTCTACTGGTTCAAAGAACCAGAGTGCTTTTCTTTTTTTTTTCTTTTCTTTTTAATTTTTCAAGACAGTTTCTCTGTGTAGCCCAGGCTGTCCTGGAACTCGCTCTGTAGACCAGGCTGGCCTCAAATTCACAGAGATCTGCCTGCCTCTACCTCCCAAGTGATGGGAATAAAGACATGTGCCACCATCTTCTGGCTCAGAATGCTTTCCTTAATGATTATTGCCAAATTGCTCTCTAAAATAGCAGTACCATTTTGCACAGCCTCCCAGGAGTGAAACACAATTGCCTGTTGAAATCTAGCCAGGAAGCCTGTCCAGCTTCACAGCTGTTTTGAAAGGTGGACACAACTCATTTTAGGGGGCTCCATCAGTTGTTCAGGCCAGGCACCTAGGACCTGAGTGTGAATCCCCAGAATCCATGTAAAGCAAGGCACAATGGCAGTGTTCCTACATAAGACAGCAGCCAGAGACAGGAGAATCCCAGAACTGTAGCCTGGCATACACAGCAGCAAACAGCAAGGCATCCTGTCTCAAACGAGGTGGAAAGTGAGCTTGTCCTGTGACCCTCACACACGTGCTATGGCATGCTGTGCTGCTTAGTTCTGTCAACTTGACACAAAAGAGTCTTCGGGAAAGAGGGATCCTCAATTGAGAAAATGTTCCCATTAAACCGGCCTGTAGACAAGAGCGTGGGGTGTTTCCCTGACTGAGGATTGGTGTGGAGGGGCCTAGTCCACTGTGGATGGTGCTACCTCTGGGCAAATGATCCTGGGTTATATAAAGAAGCAAGCTGAGAATCAGGCAGCAGTGGCGCATACCTTTAGTTCCAGCACGCAGGAGACAGAGGCAGGCAGATCTCTGTGAGTTCGAGGCCAGCCTGGTCTACAAAGTGAGTTCCAGGATAGCCAGTGCTATTACACAGAGAACCTTGTCTCAAAACCCCAGAAAAACAAAAACAAAAACAAACAAACAAAAAAGAAGAAGCAAGCTGAGTAAGCCATGGGGAGCAAACTAGTAAAGTAAGCAGCATTCCTCCGTGGCTTCTGCCTCCAAGTACCTGCCCTGCTTGAGCTCTGCCCTGACATCCTTCACTATTACTTGGAGTCCAAAAAGAAACAAATATCTTATAGGCTGCTTTAGGTCATGGTGTTCATCACAGCAATAGAAACTAAACTAAGACACATACATGCCTACACTCACACATATGAGCATACATTTGGAGGAAAAAAAAAAACAAGATCACCAATTCACATCTGTATAACACCTTCATTTTCATTTTATGAACTATTATGACTGAAAATTAAAAGAATTTCTTAAAAAAGTGATTACATTTATTTAGTCGTGTTTGGGGGATGGGGTGGCCATGCCATGGTATATATGAGGAAGTCAGAGAACAACTTGCAAGAGTCAGTTCTCTCCTTCCACCATACAAAAAAGGCACGTGGGCCCAGGAATTAGAATTTGGGCTGTCTGCTCGCTTCGGCAGCACATATTCTAAAATTGGAACGATACAGAGAAGATTAGCATGGCCCCTGCGCAAGGATGACACGCAAATTCATGAAGCGTTACATATTAAAAAAAAAAAAAAAAAGAAAAGAAAAGAAAGAATTTGGGCTATCTCCAGGTGGTAGTGGGTCATACCTTCAAACCCAGCACCTGGAAGCAGAGGTATGTGGATCTCTGAGAGGACGGACTCAGGCTGTCAAGTTTGAAGGCAAAGCTCCTTTACCACCACACCCAGTTTGTTGTTCTTGAACGTGCGTGTGTGCACACACTCACCACTGCACATATGGGAAGGTTGGAGGACAACCCACAGAAGGTTGTTCTCTCTTTCTATTATGTGGATCTCAGGGTCAAACCTGGCTCATCAGGCTGGTGGTAACCACTTTTACCAGCAGAGCCATCTCACTGGCCTCTTGAAGAAGATCCAAGACCCTGTTTCTGTTGGGCATGGTGGCGCACGCCTTTAACGCCAGCACTTGGGAGGCAGAGGCAGGAGATCTCTGTGAGGAAAGCAGCCTGGTCTACACAGTGTCTCAGGCCATCCAAGGCTACAGAGAGACCCTGTCCCAACAACAAAGCTTGTATGTACAGTTCAGAGTGTTGGGTTACTGTCAGGTCATCGTAGATGAGAGCGTAACATTAAAAACAAGCAAAAAGCAAACGTGGTGTTTTTTGAGACAGTGTCTTTAGTCTACAGCATAGGCTGGCCATGGCCTCACTATGTGGCCTAGACCAGCTCTGAACTCTCACAAGCCCTCCAACCTTGACCAACCAAGGGCCAGAACTATAGGCATAAGCCATCTCACCAATCAAACAGGAGGAAAAGCTTTGTTAAATATTTATCTCCTCTAAATAACAGCAATCTGTACTTCAATTTGGTGCCTGGATTGTATCACTGTTTCCTGAAATCACTACCTTTGGAATTTTGGCTCCTAAGTCCTGATATTGCTTTGGGTTCTTCAGGAAATTCACAAACTCCATAATTTCCAGTTTGGCCTCTTCACAGCCAGCCACATCTGCGAATCGCACATCAATGTTGTTTTTTAAGATCTTGGCTGTTGTCTCACCAACACTGAAGAGGCCTCCTCCTCGGCCACCACGACCAGTCCCCATTGGACCCCTCTTCATAGTATAGAGGAGGATGCTAACCAGGACCAGGGTTGGTACCAGGCTCCGGAGAAGAGAGCTGCAAAAACCCAAGGAAACCACTTGTTACATTCACTTAAGAGAAAGCTCGGAAGTTCTACTGTTACCCAGAAAGAGCAAGCCACTCTAAGATTTTCACTGTACAAAAGGGGCAGTTTCTAAAAGGTCCTAACAGAACTGCTTCTGCCCTGACCCACAGCAGAGGGCTTAGCCTTTGACCAAACAGGTCTGACAGACCCTTAGCCATATGCTTTCCTCAGAAGACTCTGGTTCAGCAAAGATATTAATACCTAATATGTTTATTTTTATTTTTCCTATATACTTTCCTATACACTTTTTAGCATTTTTTTTTAAACTTTATTTTATATGCATTGGTGTGAGGGTGTCAAATACCCTGGAACTAGAATTACAGACAGTTGTGAGCTGCCATGTGGGTGCTGGGAATTGAACCCGGGTCCTTTGGAAGAGCAGTCAGTGCTCTTAACCACTGGGCCATCTCTCCAGCCCTCCTATACACTTTTTAAAGGCAGCTGGCATTCTCTTTGCAATGAACAGACGTAAGCCAGTGCCATGGTGTATACCTGGGAGGCTTAAACCCAGGAGTTGAAACTTAGATGGCTATCAGAGTGAGGCCACTTCAAAACAAAAAATTTTAAAAATAAAAATAGATCATACTATTCTTTAAGCATTGATACTGTAAATATTAGCAGATGCCTATAATATGTTGTAAAAAAAAAAATAAGCACACCCCAAAATAGGTTAAACATTGAATTTCTGTTTTGTGTTCAGAATCAGATGTCCTACACTAGAGTCTCCCAAGGACCTCCACATCCCTAGAACTCACCCATCACTCTCGGTAGTATAGACTACCGCAGCCTGGTTGGTGGGCTCAATCCCCAGCTCCCACTGAGCAGACTCGAGGTTCCGCTCAAAGGTGTCAACACTACCAATGTTAAACCACACGAACTTCTGCAGAGACCAAGAGGAAGTTTAGGCTCACCATTGTGTCCCACAGGGATTGCTGACACATTCATCCACATCTGTGTTCTCCCTGAAAAGCCTCTCTCCCCTAGCTCTGACAGACAGATATGGACAAATCCCTTCCTGGAGCTAGCTCCAAGGGTAAGTAGGCAAACAGCAGCTCATTCAGTTCTAGTACACGAAACTTCAAGGTTTTAAGTTCTAGACAAAATATAAAATGCTGCCACAATAGCCGAAGTCTCCCTTTGTCTTTTTCTACCTTTCCTCAAAAATTTTGGCAAGTGGTTCTTACATATTACTTGACAAAAATTAATTATAGTAGTCTTAAAGGCTTCCTGCACTAGCCATTATCTATGTAAGACAATGAGATAAACCATAATTATCAAGAAAAATTTTTTAATTATTTTTATTTTTTTGTGGCCAGGCAGGAGTGGTGCAGGCCTTTAATTGGGAGGCAGAGGCAGGGGGATCTCTGAGTTTAAGGCCAGCCTGGTCTACAGAGTGAGTTCCAGGACAGCTAGAGCTACACAAAGAAACCCTGTCTCAAAAAAAACAAAACAAACAAAAAATTATTTTTTGTACATGAGCATTTGCCTGCACGATGTCTGTGCACTCTATGGATGCCTGTTCCCTGTGCACTCTATGCATGCCTGTTCCCTGTGCACTCTATGCATGCCTGTTCCCTGTGCAGGCCGGAAGAAAGCAGCAGATTCCTGGAACTAAAGTAATGAATGCTTCCGAGCCACCGCATAGGTGCTTGACATTGAACCCGGGTCCTCTGCAAGTACAGCCAGTGCTTGTTTAAGCACTGAGCCATCCCTCCAGCCCAAACCATCACAAACAACATGGACCGACGGACAACTGGGAGGGTACTTTACTGAACAGACAACTATAGCTTACAATTTTTAAAAATAACCTATCCGGGGCTGGAGATGGCTCAGCAGTAAGAGCAGTACTGCTCTTGCAGAGGACCACGTCAGGAGTTCCTAACTCCAACTCCAAGGGGATCGAATACCTCTGGCCTCAGCAGCCACCTATACTCACATGCACATACCCACACAGACACACATACACATAATTAAAAATAATAAAAATCAACTCTTAAAAAAAGTGAGCTGGTATGATGGTGCACGCCTTTAATCCCAGCACTCGGGAGACAGAGGCAGGCGGATCTCTGTGAGTTCGAGGCCAGCCTGGTCTACATAATGAGTTCCAGGATATCCAGAGCTACAGAGTGAGGCTGTCTCAAATAACAAACAACAAACAAAAGGTATCCAGGACACTTGGCCTCAAATCGGCCCCTCACCTCGGATGTTGTCCCAGGAACAGGAATAACTCGAACAAACTGCTTGTTGACAACCTCCAGCCGCTCCACCTTGGAAAAAGAGAAAAGCAGTGGTAACAGCCAAGGCAGTAAGGACTTTCAGGCCAACCATACGCAGTGTAGTCACAGGCACACCTACATCCTAAAGACAACATATCCTCCCTACCATCCACAGCCCTGTCTAAGTAAGTTTTAGTTTCTTGTTCTCTTGGACCTGGAAGCATGGGGCATTAAATATCTCATTAATAAAGAATTCAGAAAGCCTCTCAAATTTGGAACACCTGAGGTCCATACTTGACTACTTGAAACTCTAAATGACTACAACAAATTAAAACCTGTTAGTATATGACATGTATGAACTTGGATGCACATGCCACCATATGTGGACAGGAGAGGACAACTCCAACTTCAGGGGCCAGCCCTCACCTCCAACCTTTTCTAGACAGTGTCTCTGTTTTCCCATTGCATAGTCCAGGCTACCCAGCCCACAAGCTTCCAGGGATTCTCCTCTCTCCATTTCCCATCTCCCCATAGGTGCATAAGGATCTCAGACATCCTTGCTAAGCACCCAGCTTTCATGTGGGTTCTGGGGATTGGAACTAAAAACCTCATGCTTGCTCAGAAAGTGTCTACACCCACAAGCCATCTCTCATACACAATACAGTAAAATCTTGAGTACAGACCTGATTCAGAAACATTCTGTCCACCACAAAAAAACAAACAAACAAAAACAATGTCAGTAAGAATAAAAGCAGTCCCAGAGGCTCATGAGCTACCAGCAGCTGTACAACAGACTATATGCCTCTAAGAAACAGAAAAAGAGAAAAGAAAATAGGCACACCTATATCCCAGGACTCGAGAAGCAGGAGCATTGCAGCACGTTCAAGGCCAGACTGGGCTGCAGAGGGCAACCTTGCCTCAAAAACAACCAGAAAGGAAACCACAACTTGATACAATCCACTTTGTAACTATGATGACACAGTATTGTTCCTCTTGCTCAATTTGTTTTTATTTATGTGTACATGTCTGTGTGTCTACTATATATGTACAGGTGCCCATATAGGCCAGAAGAAAACATCAGACACTCCAGGGGTAGAGTTCCAGGCTGTTGTGAGCTACCTGATATGGATGTTCAAGTTCTCTGGAAGAGAATCAAGTGCTCTTAACTGCTGAGCCATCTTTTCAGCCCATCATCAAACAATTTTGAACCACTACAATATAAATGACTAATGTAAACTTGATAAAGATCCTCCCGAACACAGTAAAACAGCAGGTTATCCGCCTGAGTTCGGGACACTCTGGAACCTACTGGCAGGTTCTGTTCTGCACTCAGCATACCTGTCTCACTCTCCTCAGCAAGCCCACAGACAGCAGGCCCGTAGGCAGGGAAGGGCTGTAGCAGCTCTGTCTCCCACTACTGTTAGGGGAGCTACCAAGCACTTCTCACAAGACAGATCTCACAAGCCTAGGGCTGGCCATCAGGGGCCAGGGGTACAGCGAAGGGAAAAAAAAGTTCTCAATCAGACAAGAGACTGAAATTCAAAGATTAATACATAGAGCCAAATTTTAAAAGACAAGCTCATGTTTTATCTTTTGATAATGCCAGGACATGGTATTAAGGCAGCTTCTACCCAACCAGAAAGCAGGACTGACATTGGTCTGTTCTGCTTGAGCTGTTCCTGTCCCCAGGTGGGCTGCTCAGAACTCCATCACACAGTAAGTAGCCTGACTCTCAGCCCCTCCCAGAGCTCACAGCTCCTTCAGGGTATTGTAAACCTCCTGCATAGCACCCTCTTTCCCAAGAAGACAGTCTATAAATCTCCTCACCAGACCTCTGGCTAGGTAATACTGTACAAAGTGCTTCCAGGTGATCTCTTTTCCAGGATTTCGGAAATAGAAATATAAAAATCCCGCAGCCACGCCTGCCCCCAAAACAGCCAGACTCCGGAAATCCTTGTCATCCCAAGGAAACTCTCCCTATGGAAGAAAAGAAAACACGTTTTCTAGTTAAATGACAAATAAGGTGGTTCATTTTTTGCTTAAAATTTTTTTCTCTTTAATTTTTATTTACATGTATGTGTGTGTATCCAGGAAAGGGGGTGCCCATGGCCCAAAGAGGGAGTTTCCATGGAACTGGAGCTACAGGCAGTTGTAAGCCAAACTTGTATCCTCTGAACAGCATGAAAATGACAATTTCTCTATGAAAATGACAATTTTCTCTTTTCAGTATGTATAGGCCTGGTTGGCCTGGAACTTACTATGTAGGCCAGTCTAGCCTCAATGTCACAGAGCTCTGCCTATCTCTGCCTCTGGAGTATTAGGTATGAGCATTCAGGAATCTGTACTGGCCTGCCCTTAGGGTCCTGACAGGATCCATCCTCAGCTGCAGCTACTAAGGGCACCCACTGTGTGCATTCACTAACTTTCCTTATAAAAGGCGGCCTTGCCCACCTCCTGTCTCTTTCTCTTCCTTTTCCTTCGCTCTTGTCCCCAGGAATGGGTCTCTGCCGCCTTCTCTCCCCTCCCCGCAATAAACCTCCCACGTGGGCCTGTTGTATGGCTGACTCCTTCCTACCATTTTTTAAAATACATTAGGATTAAAGACATGTGCCACCGTGCCCTGAAGAAGGTTCTCTCTTATCTTGGACTCTAAGTCTTGACACATTTTAATAAATTTCTTAGACTCTTTAAACTGTCTAGGTCCCTCAAAAATCCATCCTGGAAATCAACACCAACAGTAAAAGCATTAAAGAGGTGGGACCTTTGGGAAATGACTAAGTCATGTGCAGTCCATCTTCATGTATGGACTTTGCATGCTAACATTAAAGGTCTTGAAGGATGGATTTTGTTCCTTCTTGTCATATAAGGATACACTATTGCTCCTCTATGGACAAAGCAGTATACAAGACACCATGAATGGAGCCTTGAAAACAGAGACCAAAGCCTCTACAAACACTGGACACACCAGCACTCTGACCATGCATTTTCCAGCCTCTTCAACTGTGAATAAATACACGCTATTTACAAATTACACAGTCTAAGGGGCACAGTGGTGAACATCTGTAATTTCAGCACTCAGAAGCAGACACAGGAGGTTCACCACAAGCCTAGGCTAAACAGTGAGTTCTAGGCCAGCCAAGGATACATAGGAGACCATGTCTCAAAAAAGCCAAAACAAACAAGAAATCAATCAAACTATCCAGCAATGTTGTCCAAGAGCAGGAACAAAATAAGACAAAGACCCGACAAAGCCTGCACTCAGTAGCAACCACACTCTCTGGGGAAGTGACGCATGGCTGCCTCTGGTCTTTAGATGCACACAAACCTTCTGCATCCGTCTCCACCAGGCAAAGTCATCTCGCTTCCCTCCTCTCTTGCCTCCATCTCCTCCAGGCCCAGCATTCTTTGGTTCTACAGTTTATGAGATTTAAAAAAAAAGAAAGAAAAGTCTTCTGTTACAACAGAAAAAGGAAGATGTATCATTTTCCAGAGAAAGAGAATTCAGGGAACAGAGAAAGAGCCAGGGAGCTGGTCCCGTCCTGTGCTTGCTGTGCAGACACCAGGATCCGAGGTCAGGTCTCCAGCACCCATGTTCAAAGCCAGCCGCAGTGGCATGCGCTCCTGTAGACTCAGTGCTACGGCAGCAGGGACAAGAGGATCCCTGAGAGTCTGGTAAAGCAAATCTAGCCCACCCAGCAAGTTCCAGGTTCAGAAAGAGACCCTGCTTCAAAACACAAGGCGGAGAGCTGGTGAGATGCTTCACCGGGCAAAGCCAAGCATGACAGCCTGAGTTCCATCCCTGAAACACGAGGGATGGAAGGAAAGAACCAAGTCTCACAAGCTGTCCTCTGACCTCCACATGTGCTCAGTGGCACACGTGCGTGTGTGTACACACACACACACACACACACACACACACACACACACACACGCTCTCTCTCTCAGATGAACAAATGTAGTTTAAAAAGTTAAAAATAAAGTGGAGAGTGATTAAGGAAGACACCCAATATCCACCTCTAGCCTACAAACACATGCACATATATTTGTCACGTACATACAAATAGGCACACCAAAAAAAAAAAAAAAAGGAAAAAGAAAAACCTGGGAGATATTGCTGAAAAGCAGCTTCAGATACATATAAAAATTACTTAAATTTTACTTAGTGTGCTTCAAACATTAGCTATTTGTTTTTATTTTTTTGAGACAGGGCTCCATTATGCAGCCCAGGCTCACTTGGAACTTGCAATCCTCCTGCCTCAGCTTCCTATGATTACAGATATGTACCACCATACCAGACAGGCCTAAATTTTAACAGCAACCTTTCTTTTTCTCTTGTATAATAGTAATGGGACCAGCTGTTGGTTAAACGGTGCGCTGCTCGTGGCTGGCCCCATGCCAGCGGAGGAGAGTGCTATCGAAGAATCAGAGGCCATGGTTACCTTTTCAGAGCTTTATTGGGAGAAGGGGGGAGAGGGAGAGGACAGACGGAAGGAAGGAGCGGAAAGGAAAGAGAGGGACACACAGAGGGCCCACCTGCTTTAAGGCTGGGACACCGTCGCAGGCTGATGACATAATTAAGGACAGAATCTGTTCTTCCAGAGGTCCTGAGTTCAATTCCCAGCAACCACATGATGGCTCACAACCAACACCAGCCTTAATATTATACATCCCAGGGGCTCAGGAGAGAGAACTACTAACGGCGAGGACTATTTTTGGGAAATAGAATCTCAGCACACCAAGCTCTAGAGTCCACTTGCTTTAATTCCTCTGGCACAACATCCTATATACCCAGCTTCAGTTCTGTTCTCGTGCCTAGCTCCTTTCTTGCCTGATTTCTCTCTATACTTATCTATTGCTCCCTCTATGTTCTATCTTAATTCTCTCGTCTTAGTTCTGCCTCATCTAGGTCCTTTTCTGCTTGTTCTTACCCAGCTAGTACTTCCCCATCTTCTATCTCGTTCCTCTGGTACTCTCTTCTAGCCCTTCAATCTAGTTCTTCCCCGTCTCAGTTTGTTCCTCTCAAGTTCTTACCCATCTAGTTCTTCCATTCTCTTTTCTCTTCTCCGTGCTTTCTCTCTCTGTCTACAGAAAATACCTGCCTTTTCTTTCCCTGGGCACAAGGTTCCCTGCCTCCTCAGGAATGTTGTTTTATCTCTCACCTTGATATGCAAAAACCTCTTTTGTTTTCAAAGTGCTCTGGAGAACCACTAGGCCTCGCAAGGCCAGGGGATGGTCTGAGCTTCATTAGCACAGGAAACAAAGCTAGGCGTCTCCCGCCAGCTTGTCTCCTAAACTCAGTAGGACAGTTAGTAATTTAGTAGGTTCAGCAGGTCTGGGGAGCTGAACCGTTTACCAATTGGTCTGGGCACGCAAGGATTTCATAGCAGAAGACAGGTGGAATATTAAAGGCTGGGTAGCACCAAATATTCATAATAAACGGCTTTGCCTTTTGACAGACCCTTGGCCAGTCAAAGTTCAGCTTTAATACACAGCTGAATCTCTATGATATATTCTTGTGGCCCACAAGATTTTTCTTTTCTTTCTTTTTTTTTTTTTTAAGCTAAAAATAGCTGGAGGAAAAAAAGAAGCAGGCTGACACAGGCACATCCCTTCTCAAGAGACTCAAGATGCATGTCACCTGCAATCAAGAACAGTGTATCAGTATGCAGAAAAACCTGCCATGTGCCTTTTTTTTTTCTTCTTTTTGAGTCAGGGTCTCACTATGCAGCTCTGGTTGTCTTGGAACTCGTTATACAGACCAAGTTGGCCTCCAACTCACAGAGATCTGCCTGCCTCTGCCTCCTGAGTGCTTGGATTAAAGGCATGCACCACTATGTCCAGCCCATGTGTACACTTTTGACTTATGGACAATAACGAAGTGGAGTCCCTGAGCCTCTTTCTGCAATATTCATTCAAGTTCTAGGTCAGAACCAGTCCTTCTCTACACATCACCACACTCCAACAACCCCAGAACAGTATCATGAGTCCAGAAAAGGCTACAGTGACACCAGAAATGGCAACAGGAATTAATGACTATGGTGATATTTTGTTTGTGCTCTAATAAATAAAGCTCTCCTGGAGATCAGAGGGCAGAGCTAGCCACTAGTTAACCATAGAGGCCAGGCAGTGGTGGCACACCTTTAATCCCAGCACTAGGGAGGAGGAAGCAGGAAGATCAGTGGAGGCTCATGCCTTTAATCCCAGCACTTGGGATCTCCTGCCTTCGATCCCAGTACTCGGAAGGCACACACCTTTCATCCCAGCACTAGGGAGGTGAAGACAGGAAGTGATATGGCTGGGCAGAGAGAGGAATATGAGGCGGGAGGAGACAGGAGCTCGGCCCCCCTCCCGATCTGAGGATGCAGCAGAGGTTAAGAAGTCTCTCTAGTGGCTGCTCCTTTACTTCTCTGATCTTTCAGTGTTTACCCCGATATCTGGCTCCAGGTTTTTATTATTAAGATCAATTAGGGCCAGGTGGTGGTGGCACTCGCCTTTAATCTCAACACTCAGGAGGCAGAGGCAGGTGGATCTCTGTGAGTTCAAGGCCAGCCTGGGCTACAGAGTGAGTTCCAGGACAGGCTCCAAAGCTACACAGAGAAACCCTGTCTTGAAAAACCAAAAAGAAAAAAGAAAAACCGGTAGCAAGATGTACCACCATACCTCCCAATTAGCTTGTATGTGTTTCCTACTATTTAATGCTCCTAGGTACACACCTGTTAAACCTATCTGAATCACCAAACTGCGATGCAACTTAAAAATGACTCATAGAGGCTGGAGAGCTCAGTGGTTAAGAGCACTGGATACTCTCAGACAGGACCCAGGTTTGATTCCTAGCTCCCACTTGGCAGCTCACAACTGTCTGTAGCTCCAGTTCCAAGGGATCTTTTTGGCCTCTCTGGGCACCAGACATGCATGTGGTACACAAACACACATGCAGGTCAAACATTCAAGCATATAAAATAAAAATAAAAATAAAAATAAACTAAAATAATCAAATGTAGAACTTGACAGTCTGACTTATCAAACTGGCCTTTTTACCTTTTGTTGGAGTTATTGAATTTCCTGGGTCTGTACTTCTTCCATTCTTCTTATTCTTAAAATATTTCTCAAACCCTTAGGGACAAAAGGGAGAGGTTGTGGTATTTTTAGAAGGAAAACACACGCACGCGCACACACACACACACTCAGAAAAGCGGAATACAGTCAAATCTGGCTGACAAAGTAAGAAGGCTAGCTCTCCTTCCTGCCTTTCTTCTTACCTGATCAAACAACATGCAGCCCCAGGTCCACACACAGACATATGGACTAAGGAATATTTCTTCTACTCTCTAGAGATAGAGGTCTCCAAACGTGTCTATGAATATGGTCCCTTTGCTCAGAACACTTACCACAGGTCCATGGCTTACTCTGAAGGGCTCCAATAGACCACTGTGCTCCAGGTAACTAGTCTACCTGTTTTATTCTGAGGCTAGATCCTCAGAATCAACGATGCAGAAACACACATGAATTCCCACGCCTCCCAAAAGCTTCACCTAGTAACAGCCTTCTGAGACAGTTTCACTTTTGCCAGTGTCAGTGATGTGTCAAAGCTTTGATAAAGGCATGGAGGTGCTACCGTGTGTCAAGGTGGAAACTACAAGGGAAGAATGGGAGCACGCTGGCTGTCATGCCCCCCTGCCACCTGCTCAGTCACTGTGGGAGACACCCTGAGCAAGTCACACTAGTCCCATAAACTTCACGCCGCTAGTGAAGGCAGAAAGTGAAGGAAGTACCATACCTTTGGGGGGTTTTGAACACAGCCTTGGGGGAAACGAAGTCAGTCTTCCCTGCAGAGCCCGCTGCTGCAAGCATATCCCCTGATGACACTGAAAAGAGACGATTAGGCTGTTTCTGCAATGTGACACATATCGTCTCAAAGCAGCCAGGACAGGACCCAAGGGACAGAATTCGGACTGAGGTGTGGGCTTGTTGTTTGCCCACCTAGATATTCAAACAGAATAAATATGAACTAAATTCACTGTAAAAATTCACAAAGGATTTTTTATAGTTATAATATCCAGCCAGGCAGTGGTAGCACACGCCTTTAAGCCCAGCACTGAGGAGTCAGAGGCAGGCGGATCTGAGTGTGAGGTCAGCCTGGTCTACAGAGTTGAGTTCCAGGACAGCCAGAGCTACAAAGAGAAATTCTGTCTCGAAAATAGGTGATTTCTTTTGTAAGTTGACTTGGTCATGGTGTTTTATCACAGAATAGAAACCTAACTAAGACAGAAGTTGGTACCGGGAAGTGTGCTATTGCTGTTACAGACCTGACTGTGTGGTTGTTTCCTGTTTTGTGTTTTGTCGTTGCTGCTGAGGGACATGGAAGACTTTGGTACTGTGGACTAGAAAGTGGTTGAATGTTTTCAGCAGAGCTTAATGGGCCATCCTAGTAGGAGTCTGGAAGACAGTGGTGCCGAAAGCCATGTGGAGGCCTAGCTAAAGAGGATTCAGAGGGAAGGAAGGACTTTAACAGGACCTGGACTCGAGGCATGCCTGTGATACTTTGGCCAAGAATGTGAGTACCTTCTGTCTTCATCCTAAGAATCTGTCGGAGGCTAATTAGAAAGTAATGGACTATTTTCTTTGGTGGAGGAGTTTTCAAGACAGCCTAATACTGACTTTGCCAGATGGTTATTGAAAATCACCCTTGCACAAGTCTACAATGAAAGAAAATAAGAAGTATCGAGGACTATGGGGGTCCAGCCCCTCGATAGTCCCCTCCCAGGGTCCGGGAAGAATCTACAACCAGCTGATAATTAATCTTCGAGGAAAAGAAATGAATCTATGTACATGAAACTTAATCCATACACTTTATTCTTCTGAGTCAGTTCTCTCTACACAGCTTCTATTCTGCTCTCATGCCTAGCTCCTTTCTTGCCTGATTTCTCCCTACATTAATCTGCTGTCCCCTCTAAGTTCTATCTTAATTCTCTCATCTTAGTTCTGCCTCATCTAGGTCCTTTTCATCTCGTTCTTACCCAGTTTGTACTTCCCCATCTGACTCTTTCTCATCTTCCATCTCGTCCACACTTTCTCTGTCAAAATCCTCTTTATCCCTCTCCATTCTCTGCCTCTCAGTTCTCCACGTTCCTCCTAAGTCCCCTAGGAATCCAGTATGAACCCAAGCAATAGCAAGCCCCTGGTCAAGCAAGGTCACCAGGCTTGAATTCTACGGGGTCATAAAGGCAGGTAAGAATTTTCCTCAGGCAGTGACCACCAGGCTTTCTTTTACAACCCAAAATGGGAGTGGTAAAAGAGAAGGTCAACTGAGTGCTAATGACCAGTTAGTATATCAAAAAGGGGATCTGTGTGCTCAGTCTACATTACTAGAGTGGTTAGGTAAGTTAGGGGTCTATTAGTAAGGTTGTATAAGAAAGGAGGGTCTCATCCTAAATTGCACAAGAAATAAAGCTATCGCCTGACCTAGGAAACAGGTGTTTTGGATGGCCTTGGATGCTTGATAGGCATTTAGATAAATACACTGTTAGGAGTTCTTGGAAGCACGCAAGAAAATCATTTTAGGAACCAGACTTGTTAAGCCATGGCTTGCCCTTTGGAGAAGTCCTTGGCTTTGTGATAGTAGCGGAATTCCATGACATTTTCCTGTGGCCTGCAGCAAAGCAGGGCAAAAAAGAAACACAAATGTACAACATGAAAAGAAGAAGACCACCAGGAACGTAACGCTGGAGTCAAGGCTTGTGCTGACAGAGAGAAGGAGCTGAGGGTGTGTGTGTGTGTGTGTGTGTGTGTGTGTGTGTGTGTGTGTGTGTGTGTGTCCTGATCTGCACTGGAATAAAGGGAGGGCAAGACTCCAACCAGCTAAACTTCCAACTTGTGAAAGGATTTCCTGATCCTAGGAAGGGAAAATATATCAAGCAAGCTGAAAATGTGATTTGAGGGGGCCAAGGCTCACCCCAAGTTGGCAGCTGAACTCGGCAGTAGATGCGTGTGGTTCTGGCTTTAGAGTCACAAAGGATACATGAGTAAAGAGGCTGTGAAATCTTCCTCTGCGGTTAAGGAGAGCTGCTGAGGCCAGACAATGTATGGCGGGGCAGTGCCTACATGAAGGCTGGAGAGGGCCATTCTGTGCAGCAGTGAATGTCTGGATGTCTGGATCGTGTTAGAGACACCAAGAGGTTAGAGATGCTACAGCCATGAGATACCTGCCAAGGAGAGCTGCATACAGAGAATGGAGCCAGCCCAAGAGAGAACATACCTTAAGAACCAAAACTGGATCTTAAGGCCTCAAGAGTTGTGTGTTTAAAGTGAGCTTTGTTGATCTAAGAATGATGAAGTTTCACTTAGAAATTCAAGCTAACTAATTGAGGATGTTCCAGACAAAATCTGACTAACTTCAGTGGCATGAGTCCCATAGTTAACAAGATTCTTTAGGCCCTTCCCTTCCCAAAATACACCATCAGCAAAGATTGCTGAGACTCACCCTCAGACAAGACAAACCACAATAAAGATAGACTGCCTGGAAGAAGCAGAGTAGCCTAGCAACATGGATGAAGCAGAGACCGTTCAAGCTGCCTAGAAGACTCTCAGACAGCTGAGATGCCTGGAAGAGGCTCAGATCAACCGAGCCACTAGAAATGGACACTCTCCAACCTGCTGAACTACCTGAAATTTGTGCAGTGTGCTCCAGGTTTCTAGCTTTTGTGAGCTGTCTCTCATGCTTGTCCTTTAGAGATGCATCTGTCTCTGAGTCATTTCTGTTCCTGTAAGTAACTCCATTTATTGGTTCACCAAGTTGGACTTCGAAGCTATCCATACCTTTGGTCTGTTGTCAGTTCCCTATCTGGGGTGGGCAGAAGTTCATTCATGTCTCCAAGGACAAGTGTCACACAACATCATTTCTTTAGTCTGTGGCCAGTGCTCTGTCTAGGGTGAACAGACACTTATTCACCCACGGAAAATGACACAATCAACTCAAAGACCATTCAGCTTACTTCTTTCACAAAGATACAGGTCCACAGCAGTTCAGTGACTGACTGTCTGTGCTATAATAATCTACAACACTCAATGTATGACTGATCTTCAACAGGTTCATCACCAGAACAGGATCTGCAACCCCAACACCAAACAACTCTGCAACTGACAGTGCTAGAAACAAACCTGTGAGCATTTTCCTAACCTGTTTGTGAAGCTATTTTCTCCAAATCCCAAGATCCGACCCTGGAGGAAGGAGGGAAGCGCTTAAAACTCAAGACGCTCATAAACCTTATGCTCAGGAAATTACAAGGTTCACAAGGTCCATCCACAAAGTTATGCAGGCAGTAAACAACTGCTGTGGAGATGAGGCCCTCTGTAGTGGCACTGACTGTAGGTTTTGCAGGGAGCTCCAGTAATGCATTTTCCCTGGGTTGTTGCCTATGTGTGTGACTTTTAATGATAAACTGCTTTTGACTGACTCATTCCTGAAAGTAATTCTTCCCCAGTTGCCCCCGTAATTAATTCCAATGAACTCATTGGTTCACAAGGCTAGAGAGATGGAATCATTTCTTTGACCTGTCATGAGTGCCCTGAGGTAAATGGACATTTGCTCATCCAAAGTTACACAACACTATGGCATATTAAGAGGTAACAACAGTCCTGGACAGCTCAGGCAGTTACACAGAGAAACCTGTCTCAAAAAACCAAAAAAGAAAGAAAGAGAGAGGGAGAGAGAGGGGGAGCGGGGGAAAGGAAGGAAGTGTC